>PVJA010004993.1:62166-82031 GCA_004027025.1 Myocastor coypus | reverse complement strand
ACACACACACACACACACACACACACACTGACTTGAGTATTACATTAAAAAATAGTATCAGCACTATAAGCAGATAGGCATAAGATTGCAGAAGAATGCTCACCTAGAAGTGCTAACCACTGAAATACTTGACATATGAATAACACTATTAAGGGTTTCACTTAGGAAATAAAGAAGCTGTGCTCTAAAACTTTTACCTTTTTTCTTCTGAAGCATTAAGACATAGAAAAAGTAAAGAACTTAAATAACACAGTGGAAGATGTTTCAACTTTTTATTTCTCACCCTTTAAGTTTTTATAAAAGGGTTGGAGAACACTTTAAGAATGAGCCCTATATAGAGCACTGGTGTCACCGTGAAGAGTCTTGCTTGTTCCCAAGGCGCACACAGCTGTGACTCACCACTTGCCATTTACAATAACATGCCCAAAAACCATCGCACCAGACTGCGATCAAGAGGTGGTGAAGACTGGACCACCAAGGACAGGCTCTCAGTTAGAGGTAATTTACTACAGCTGGGTCAGAAATGAAAACCAATCTGAGATCCACAGTGTAAGGAACAGAGGCTGATTTTTGGTTCATGGTGTCAGTGAACTTTTATTTGCTACCTCCAAGGGACTGGTCAAAGAAATTTGTTCCACCATGCCAGCCAGGAGGTAGAGAAAACAGTACAGTGAAAGCAGGAGGGAGGGGCAGGTGGGGAACAAGAGTAGTATACCCTCCCCAGCCAGCCCCAGAACCCAGTGACTCACACCTCCATCCAAGCCCAGACTCCTAACTTCAATCTGGGCTGACCTAACCCATCCATTGGTGAAACCCAGGTGCAGGGAGTTCCTCCAGTCTAACCCACTGCTAAGAGCTCCACATCTAAGAGACAATTTAGAGCTAAACCCTCAGACTTTCTTAAGGTGGTTTGATGGAAATTCCACATTAAACTATTTTTGAACAACTTTGAGAAATCATATGATTATATCTGCATCTGTAATTATAAATTTAGTTTTATAATTTAAAAATACATGAAGGAAAGAACAGAGAAAAAAGAGTTTAATTGTAGAGATCGGTGCCATTTGGAACATGTTAAGTAACTGTGGTAAGGCTCTGAACTCGAGTGTTGATAACAGGGGAAAGGAAGTCATTTCTTCATAAATTGGAGGCCTGATTTATTTCATTTGTGATTACGGTCTCTGAGTGCATCCAATTAACTCTAAAATCCTTGAGTTTTTTTTTTTTTTTTTTTTTAATAGCTGAGTAATACTCCATTGTAGAAAAATACCACAACTCTTTCATCCATTCCTCAGTTGATGGGCATTTGGGTTCTTATCAAGATTTAGCTATGACAAATTGTGCTGTTGTAAACATAAGTGCACATTCGTCGTACAGTCTCCTTAGTGTAAGAACCTGAAAGAGTAAATAAAATCAGAAAGTTTCAGTAAATCCTCTGACGGTAAAGAGTGCATTCAAAGAGAAGGAGCAGCAGGGATGAGGGAAAGGAGAAAAGATAAAAAGAAGGTAGGGTACAACGCGCAAACACAGCATACTTTGGATAATTGTACTGCTAATTTCTGTCTGTTGAAAAGACAGTTAATGCTCAATTTGCCCATCTTTTAAAAATTTATTTTCACCAATTTTGTATGCTGACATTTGGCAATCTGAACAGCTAATTTAAAGACAACAATATGCAACAACCTAAAAACCAGTGTTGAATTTCTATCATGTTGTTTGGTAGGACTCAGTCCTTTAGAATGTGTTCCGTACTATATTTTCCTCTCTTTGAAAAACAAAAATAACAAGTCCTTCCAATGAAACCCACCAATATCCACACACAAGCCTGAGATGTCTCCCTTTGCAGGTATGGTGTACTCATACTGTTCGTAAAGGTTGAGTGGCTCAGCCCGTGTATGGCTAATTAGCTTCTGTAATGATTTCCCTCAACATATTTACTTTGGAATTTTAAGCTCTCATTATCGTGTACACCCAGTCCCTTCATTGTGAATGCCTACAATGTGAGTATGGCAGAAAGCCACAATTTTAAAGGTTAAGGCTCTTCCCACAGTACCCCCAGTGGAGTTTGGCTGCTAAGAGGCAATAGAAATCTGCGGAACTCTCAATTGCTTATGTTTAATTGTATGAGCAAATCCATTTCTTGAAGTACAACCCTTGAGTGCTCTGAGATTCGCATACATTTGATGGAAATATTCGGTCTCAGACTATCCCATGTTAATACTCTAAAAGTAAAGACCTATTTACAGGGGTCTAATTTGGTCTGGTGAAGAACATCAGGTGAAGAGATTATTTTAACAAGATAATATTAGGAATGTAATGGGCCCACATCTTACAATGGATGAGAAGAGGCTTATGAAATTACATCTCTAGACAAACAAGCAGTGTCTCATTACCACAGTTATCAGCTTACCTTCACTTTAGTTTATTTCTCCCCTCTTCTGATACCAGAGAAATCTGAGAAATTTCAACACAAAAGAAAGGAAGGTTTCCAACAGCTGGGCAGTCTTTAGATCCATGGGAAATGATAACTAAAATAAAGAGAACTACAGGTCGGAGCCTTAAGTAACTCTAGTGCTGATAGTTGCTCATAAGGATTTGTGAATTCAGTTGTTTGTTTGGTATACTCAGCAATGACTGTAACCTGGTTGTCCGTATTTTAAGGAGAAAATATGTCACTTGGCAAGGAGCAACACCGTACATGAAGGAGAAAATGTACTGCTCACAGTGATTGTTTCCTTGTTTTGACACTTAAGATTATGTAGCATAAAATTCTTTATACTTTATAAGGGCCATGTAACAAAAACTACACTTAAATTGTTTGCGATGAAATCTATTTCTGCTTTATACTTCATTCATCATATAAAAATAATAATCTGTTCATGCTAAACTACAATTCAGTATAGTTCACTAACCAAGTGATATATGCTATTTTCAGCATACTAAAAATGTATTAATGTGAGGTGGGTATGGTTGCGCACACCTGTAATCCCAATACTTGGGAAGCTGAGGCAGGAGAATCAGTGCAAGTTCGAGAATAGCATGGGCTACAAAAGTGAGCTGAAGGCCAGACTGAACTGCATAGTGAGATCCTGACTCTAAAACACACACACACAAAATTACATGAACACTGTTACATTTCTGAAATTCAGAATAGTTTTGGTAATTAATCTTGCCAGTTTAAAAATGGCTTCAGTGTATTTTAAACTAAAGTCAAAATGGATTAAGGATCTAAATATTAAAATGGAAACACCAAGTCTCCTGGGAGAGAAAGTAGGCGGAAGTCTCAAAGACATCAGGGTAGGCAAAGAGTACATGGACAAAAACCAAAATGTACAAGTATCACTTGAAAGAAAAGTTTAACCGCATGACATAAAATATAAAGCTAGATTAGTATGCTGAGCTGTAAAACGCTTAAATGAACAGCTTTCGACATTGCCAGTTCTGTCAATAACCCACTGAGATTATGGAATGTTGGACTAGGTATATGACTACTTTCTCTTAGTTCAATGAGAAGAAAATTTTTGTACCAATTAGGATTAGAAAAATTATCATGTCTACATCCTGTGCTGTGAAAAACTACTACGAACACAACAATATGCATTATGTCCATTAATTGCAATGTACTACTAATGTGTATTTTTTTAAAATAAACAACTGGGACCTTATCTTATTGAGAAGTTTTTGCACGTTAAAAGAAATTACCAACAGAGTGAAAAGACAGCCCACAAATGTTGAAAAAAATCTTAGTTAATAAGGATTCAAATAAAAGTATTCTATCTAGAATTTATAAGGAACTAAATAAACTTTAGGGCCCCAAAATTTAAAGACCCAATCCAGAAATGGGCATCTGAGATGAACACACACTTCTCAGAGAAAGAAGTTCAACAAGCCTATAAATACATGAAGAAATCCTCCACATTGCTAGCCATTCATGAAATGCAAATTAAAACAACACTTGGATACAATCTCACCTCACAAAGAATAGCTATCATAAAAAAATCAACCAGGGCTGGATGTGGTGGCTCACGCCTGTAATCCCAGCACTTGGGAGGCTGAGGCAGGAGGATTGGTGCGAGTTTGAGACCAACCAGCCTGGGCTACAAAAGTGAGCTCAAGGACAGCCTCAACTGCATAACGAGACCCTGTCTCCAAAAGACAAAATAAATAAACAAACAAACAAACAAATAAATAAATAAATAGATAAATAAAACAAAAATAAAGAAATCAACCAACAACAAATGTTGGAGAGATTGTGTGGGGAAAAAGGAACCCTTCTCTGCTGGTGGGAATTCAGCCAATATGGAGATAAATGTGGAGACTCCTTAAAAAACTAGGTCTGGAAATTCCATTCAATCCAGTTGTCTCCCCTACTGGGAATTTTCCCAAAAGAACTAAAAGCATCGTATCATAGTGATATTTGTTTATAGCACCTATGTTTCTAGCAGCACAATTTGTGATAGCCAAATCTTGGAAACAACCAAAATTCCCATCACCTGAAGAATAGATCAGTGCATTTTATCTACACATGAAGTTAGACAAATTTATGTCTATATGTGTGTGAATATGGATAATATACAATGTTTGTATAATATATACATTGTGTGTGTGTGTGTGTGTGTGTGTATGTGTGTGTGTGCACAATTTTTTCTGTTCTTTTCCTGGTTTCCTACTACAGTTTCTAAGTTATAGGAAGTTGGCAGGTGACAGACAGTCCTGGTTATTGATGGTGAATCTGAGGACCAGATTGCTAAGAGATGACTCAGGGATGGGACCCCGGTCATGTAAGAATCCATCTGGCCTGATTAGAATGACCAATTCTGTGATGAAAACTGGAGACTTTCAGTCACTGGGTACCGATTTGACTTCTTCAGAGTAATGTAGCTATTGCATCAGCCAGGCATGACTATCAGTGGGCCCCAAATATGAGTTCTGAAACTACCTTGAGTGGATCTCTCTGTGGGTGGCAGACACCCACACACTGGCAGGGTTACTTCTTCAGAAGGGTTGGGTGCTCTGCACTTGAAGCCTGTAAAACATCATGCTATGTTTCTCTTTATTGGATACTTATTTACTATAAAAATATTGAATTTCAATCTGAACATTTAACAGCACATGAAAATTTTATTTTTATAGCTGTGTTACTGCTTTTTACATTATTTTACTATATTTTTTCTTTAATTTTATTAATTTTAATGAGAAAGAAATAATGAGACAGTTTCAAGACAGGTTAGCAGGGCAGTTACAATAATTAATACAGTGCATATTATTGTCTTCATAAGAGTTGCTCAGGGTACAAGATACAGATGCTCTATAGCTTTGGAGTAGAGCTATAGTTCCTCTGGGGCTCCTTGCACATGCACAGAATACATCTTAATTCTTTTTGCACACCCTTTCCTCCCCTTCTGTATCTCTTACCCCTTTCCTTTTGAAAAATACAATGATTGAACAGGCAAAAGTCAGACATTCTCCTTATAAAAGTGGAGCAAGAAAGAAGAAAGAAAGTAAGGGTCCCACATATATCCAAAATCCTGCAAGGTATATGCTTAACAAAGATGTATCTCATCCTACTGAGCAATTAAATCTCCAAAAAAAAAAAATCCTCTATGCTTCCCATGCCCTGCACCTCAGGCTCTCAGGGAAGTTTATATCTCCTCAATCTCGCAGTTCCAGCCACTGTGTTGTTCTCTCCTGTCCTGATAGCTCAGGGTAGAGTTTGGGCCACTAGTCCTATGTCTTTTGCTGGAGATCATCTTCCTGGTTAGAAGGTGAGTGTCAATGGTAAGGATTTACCTCTAGTGACTTTTTGTGTGTGTGTGATATATAGCTTGAATTCAAAGCCAAGATTTCTACCATTCTCTCCTGTGGAATATATGAAATATGAAAACCTTGTTAGGAACTTTCTTAATTTTCTCCCATTCTACTCAAATTGACAGTTGGATGGATTAACTAAGTCTGAGTTCATCTCTCTCTATACAGCCTTATTACTTACAGCTTTAATAAGAATTGCAGGGCCCGGCAGGATGGCTCAACGGTCTAAAGCGCCTGCTTAGGAAAGCTTAGGCGGCTGCAGGGACCGCGGTTCAATCCCCGGCACCACATGCTGCGCCAGCCCTCCCCTCATGGCAGGCTGAGCCGGCCACAAAAATAAATAAATAAACAAACAAACAAAAGTTCTGAAGCCGGGCGTGGTGGCGCATGCCTGTAATCCCAGCACTCGGGAGGCTGAGGCAGGAGGATTGGTGCGAGTTCGAGACCAGCCTGGGCTACAAAAGTGAGCTCAAGGCCAGCCTCAACTGCATAGCAAGACCCTGTCTCAAAAAGACAAAAAAAAAAAAGAATTGCAGATATTTCTTTGTCATTCATTGCTGTATGGCTTGGGTGAGAAAGTTTTAAATCTTTAAATTGTGAACTTCTTTGCTCTCACCTTTTAAAATGATCACTTAGGAAAAACAAATATTCTTCATTATTTCATTTAGAATTAAGTGAATAAAAAAAAAAAAAAAAAAAAAAAAAAAAAAAAAAAAAGCTAAGCAAATCATTCTGCCTAGGATTAAGGATGTAAGTACTGAAGCAGGCCTAGGGCAGGTAGCCTGCATGCAATGCAAGAGACAGAAGAGTAGTTGAGTATGTACTGAAAACTCAACAAACCAAGATACAAAGTTTTCCTCCTTTAACTTTTGGTGTCAGCTATTTTGTTTCAGCAATAAAAAAGTAACTGAGACACCTTTAAGAGAAGGAACCAAGTCACCCTTAAAAGTTTCCTTCAGGTGATATTGGGTCTTGATTTATTTTATTTTTATAACACACTGGCTTCTATTCATCATATTCTTCTGAATGACTTTGCGTGTTTCTCTACTTGCTATAGCAGCACCTCGATTCTAGGTGGTGAGTTCTATCTTAATCAGTTCTAGGTGTTCTAAGGAGTTTTTCATCCAGTTTGTTTTTGTTTTTGTTTTTGTTTTTGTTTTGTCTCAAGGTTAATAAAGTTGTAGCTCAGACTTTAACCTTTTACATGTATGCTAAATGAATACCAATTTTAATAATGAGTCTGTGGAGAAATGTTTTTGGATTTTTTCTTTTTAGTTTAACATTCCCATAGCCATTATTTTCCTGCACCAACTTCAAAACTACTGAAAATTGAACCTGTGTGTATGTGTGTGTGTGTGTAGTGCACGTTTACAGGATCTCACCACACAAGTCAGGCTCATAGTCATCGTCCTGTTTTCAGCCTCGCAAGGAATAGAATTATAGGTGTGCGCCACCACATCCAGTCTCAGCTCACTGTAGGGCCTGGGCCACCTCCACAATCCAGGGATCGAACCCCAATCCTTGTGCCTGCCTAAGCAGGTCCCTTAATCTACTGAGGTCTTTGGCCAGCCCATAAACTTGAATTTTTATTTTAGGCTCTACGTGTTAAGGAATCCAAACTCATGAGCTTTGAAGAAAGAGGAATGGGAAAAAAGGGTTTCTAGCATGGATTATAGGACTTGATAAACAGCAGAAGAGACAAGAATAAAATCTCTCTATTATAATAATTCCAGGTCTGTTTTGGAATTCCAGTTATTCAAACTCTCACTTGGGAACGAAGAGCCAGCTTCTTTAAAAACAAACAAACAAACAAACAAACAAGAAAAAACAATGAAATATCCTTAAAATTGTAGCTGCTCAAACCCTGGACATGGTGAATGAGAAACCAAAATGAAAAAATGTCACCCTCAAACTGTTAAAAGATGGAGGGGTCACAGCCACATTTATATCCCTCCTCTGTCTTCTCAAACAGTGACTCAATCATGGCATATAACATGGATTACCATAACCTTAACTCTCAGCTTTCTTAGCTGGTAGTCTGGGTATATACAATGTACAATGATGGATCTATAAAATGAATAACAATAGACAGTGACAAATTATGACAAGAATTGACAAGAATACTTCTTCCACATAATTAGCTTCATAATAAGCACCAGAAATATCAATCTAACGAATGTGGATTTTTTTTCATGTTTCTTACTATAAGAATCTGAAGCAATTCACCTGAAAGAGACAATAGGTTATAGTCCTGGGCCAAATAGTATATGATTATATTTCTCGTCACGGGAGAGTTGCACCTCAAGTTCTAAAGAGCATCACACTGTACCACTATATTGCTAAAGTTCTATCAATTGTGCTAACGTATAGCAAGAAGTACGCAATATCCTAGGTTCCCTAGTGAGGCACATACATGGCACAGAATAGGATATTACAAGTTCAAAATTATCTGATACCTGCCACACTGATGAAATGTTTTGGTACCCATTGGAATGAAAGATTCTGTGGTACATCTTGAAGACAAAGAACTCATAATCTATATCAAACTTTACCCTTAAGAAAAACATATCTGCATGCTCTGCCAGTCCCTGCAAGGATGGAGACAGCTCAACATCTGGGAATAGATATGCTTGAGCACATCTATCATTTGAGTCCTAAGACTGGCAACTTTGAATGAGAGTCAGATGGAGAGAAGTCATCATAGTAGTAGGCAAATAGAGACAATGCTTACATGTCCAGGCCCAGCGATCCAATTTTGCTGGAAACATTCATAGCAGTGAAGATTAATGTGTGATATAACATAAATGTGCCAATAGGAGAGCAACAGCGGAAACTCTAGGGTTCTAGTTCAGTAATACATAGCCATACACTGTGTTATGGTTTGTGTCTACCTGTGTCCCCTAGAATTCATGCTGGTTGGTTGGTAACCTAGAAAGGACATAATCGAATGACAATAAGCAGAGAAATTTGCAGATTTATGGGTGAGATTTGCCATGGATTGTGAGAGCTGTTCAGCCTGGCAGTCGTGGCTACTCTATCTACTATGAAAACACATGGCTAGTAAAGAACAGAGATCAACTGACCCCTGCCTCAAGAGTTATCCCGTTCTTCTTGTCAGACTTTGTCTTCGTGTTTTAACCCTGAGAAGAAGGCGGGAGGATGTGAGCGAGTGCAATGCCATTAGCTCTTCTTTCTCACTGCGGACCTAGCTGATGCTATTTAATGCTCAACTTTGCAGTAACAAAGATTAGCATTGCAATTTAGGTATGCTACCCCTCCTCAAGCAAGACACACCTCATGTACACCCAAAGAGAAGTCAATTTTATCAAAGCCTTCCATCCTGAAGGAGACAGTGATTAATTTTCACAGACTATCACCCGGGTCTACTATTCTACCTACCTTAGAATGAGTTATCAATATGGAATCCTACATAACTGAGGAAAGGCATCTATTTTACAAATAAAACAAAGATAAGATAGAGAAAGTCACAGATCCTGACCTATATGCCAGATGTCAGGAATCTTCATCCTGACAGAATGGTGGAGCTATCTTTTAAAAGTTAGTTAATGAATGTTTTTGAAAATGACACTGTGTAGAGTTGGTATATGGTAGAGTATTATATTCTGAAGACATAGGCATTATATGATGCTCAGTTACATGTTTCTTGTGTCCTTGGCATAATAACCAAGAAGCAAAGGACAGCATGATTTGTCCAAATGACATTCTTAATGATCCAATAAAGAATATTGTAGTTTTCTCTCCAAAATTTGCACTTTGCTGGAATTGGGATCCTTGATGCCTGAGGACCCATACATTTATCTTTAGTTAGCAAGAGTTCCTATAACCTTAAGCTACCAGTGTGTATGGTTATACCATGCATACATTCCAGCACATTGGCAGGCAAGGCAGGAGATGGCAAGGCTTTTTGTAGTCACTATTGGCTCTTAAGATTGCTAGTACAGTAATGAGGAAGATATCCTGATAGAAAATAGGCAGTTAGGTGGCTCACCCTGGCTTGCTTTTTATTTTTTTTTATTTTATTTATTTATTTATTTATTTATTTTTTTTTTTTTTTTTGAGACAGGGTCTCGCTATGCAGTTCAGGCTAGCCTTGGCTCACTTTGGTAGCCCAGGCTGGTCTCGAACTCACTCCGATCCTCCTGCCTCAGCCTCCCGAGTGCTGGGATTACAGGCGTGAGCCACCACGCCCGGCTTATGGCTTGCTTTTTAATAACCAGTAATAATGGTAAATGTACAGCGGGAGTGACTACAATGTGATTATGCTAACGTGGACTTCAGAACATTAGAAATCCACTCTGGTTTAAAACCTTTGCATGGTGGAAGAACACAGTGATTACTTGTGCTCTTAGTATTATCCTTAGCAACTTGTCCCAGTGGACTGATTTCTTGCCGTATTTTTCTGTTGTGTTTATTTTTATTTTATTGTTAAGACCATGAGTAAGAAGTGAGAGAATGTAGTGAGGTATTACTGGGGAGAAAATGATGTACAGAGGGTGATTACAGTAGCCACACAAAGTGAATGCTCACACCCTTAGTCCAGCGGTGCGAGCCTATGGCAAGCGTGTTACTTGCTTTCTGAAAGATGGCAATATAGGAGGGTCATTTCTTTCTACAATAGAACTTGAACATTCAGGTGTAATTTCAGTGATGGCGCTGTGTGACAAATAAGTGGGTTTTAGGCTGCAGTTAGGATGTTTGCCTCTCAGAATTCACTATCATTCCCTTAGTCCCTATCGTTTTATAGTCACCAGACATTGACGTCAAAGTCTGCACCTTCAGTGCCAGGGTTTTGTTTTTGCTGTGATTTGATTTTCTCTCTTTCTCTTTTCTCCTTTCTCTTTCTTCCTCCTTTCTCTTCTTCCTTTGCACCCTCCTTCTCTCCTTCCTTCCCTCGTCCTCCTCCTCTTCTTCCTCCTCCTCCTTCATCTTCTTCCTCTTTTACTTATCTCTCTCTCTGTCTCTGTCTTTGTCTCTCTCTCTCTCTCTCCTTGCTTGCTATTTTCTCTGTCTCCTGATCAGCAGTTCTCTCTACATAACAGAAGTCCATAAAATTCAATAAAGAATCAACTTTTAAGAAATACACTTAACCAGGACCAACAAGATAGCTCAGTGGTCTAAATCACTTGCTTAAGCAAGCTTAAGCAACCACAGGGACCAAGGTTCAATCCCCGGCACCACATTCTGCACCAGCCACACCCCCAGGACAGGTTGGACCAGCCACAACATAAAAAGAAAGAAATATGCTTAACCAATGGTAATGATTTACAGGGATTGACTCATTTCTTTAACTTTCTTGATCTTACTGTTAGGATAATTTTGTGCAAGTGCAACTTCCTTGATTACTTGGAGGTATGTGATAAACCTGGATGAACTATTGGCACTGATATTTATTTGATTAAAAATCTGCTTTATAGAAACCGTAGAGATAATGTGATTTTCACATATGTGATATGCCCAACCATGTTTCTATGAAACACAAGAAATATTGTTTAGTTGTTGTAGATACTGATATATCAATAGATAGATAGATGATAGATCAGTGTCTACAATCAGTTTCTACACGTACACACACACACACACACAGACACACATATATATATATGTATATATTCATGTACATATATAATCATACACAAATGCAGATATATATTTGTGGGTGACAGATATTGAGTTGAATGTTTGAGAACGTGTTGGCCATTTTCAAATGCTGCTGAGATATTCAACAAAGAAAGGATGTGAATCCCTACTGATCCTTAGGAATATGAGAAGGAAGGAATTGAAGTTCAGTTGAAGGCTGGCAAGTTATTGATAAAGGCAGACATTGAGGCCATGAATATTGACAAGACAACTTGCCTTGAAGTTAATGTGTCAATGAGCAAAGATAGCCAGAGAGGTGAGTATGGAAGAATGGGAGCAGTGTCTCGTCTTTCTTCCCACATGAACCCGAAAGAGACAGCACATCCACACAGTTTCTTTAAGATTCCTGAAACGTGGTTATTGCTCTCATTGTCGTCTTTCTGGGCACATTGCAAAGTCCATTTCATTTTTATTTAGCATTATTCTTTACTCCTCAATGGAATGAGCCTCTGCATCGCCATAAATTTATCTTTCTTTGGTAAATTTAAATAAATATATTTACATAGCACCTCCTATCACCTTCACTTAAATATCCTGACTGTTCATGTTATCCCATTCCATAGAAGCTATTAAACTTTATACTATTATGCTTCTGTGTATAACTGTAGCCACAAAGGCCCTTCTAGATTATTCTTCATATATTGTAACACAGAATTTAGAAACAACCAAGTTTATGAAGTTTGGGCCCATTTAAAAAAATCACTGTAAAGTATTGAATGTAAAATTTCTGATTGAAATACTTATTAAGAAATAAAATGCTAGCCGGGCATGGTGGCGCACGACTGTAATCCCAGCACTTGGGAGGCTGAGGAAGGAGGATCGGTGAGAGTTCGAGACCAGCCTGGGCTACAAAACTGAGCTCAAGGCCAGCCTGAACTGTAAAGTGAGACCCTGTCTCAAAAAGTCCAAATAAATAAATAAATAAATAAATAAATAAATAAATAAATAAATAAATAAATAAAATGCTTCCAAATTTTTAAAACTCAATAAACACTACAACCAACATAATTTTAAAAGAAATTACTAACATTCATATTAATTGCCTGATATTATCCTTTATTTTATTACTCAGATGTACATTTGCTAATCATTTATTCAGATTAAAATGATGTGAAATTGCACTCTTAAGAGTTAAAATGCTAATTCAGTCTTTCCCTTGGCATGACTCACATATTTTCTTGTTATTAAAAATCAAAATACATAATATGCACATGGCATATTATTGGTGTATTTTTGTTTATAGTACTGTTGGAAATTTGATTCTTCAAACAAAGAAGTTATGAAAAATTTAATTTTGCATGAATCTTATTAAAAGAAGAATAGAAAGATCTTAGGTTTCCTTTTTATCACTGTATATACTATAATAACAACTTGATGCCTAACAAGATATGAATTCTATTTTGATTATACAAAGGCAAACTCTCATCTTTGACTTAAAGTTTCCATACCTGTTTGATTTGTTTATTTGCTTTCATGTATTTATTACAGGGTATAAAGAGTCTACAGGGTCTCACTACTCCGATTGGGCTCCCAGTGATGCTTCCTGTTTTTGAGCCTCACAAGCACTGGGATTACAGCTGTGTGGCACCATGCCCAGTCCCATTCTTCATCTCGGCGAGCCTCAAGGACGGGGCAGGCAAGGCATTCCATGGACGGAACTCCAGGCTCGTGTGTCTGCCTAAGCAGTAGCTTTAATCTGCTCAGCTATCTGGCCAGTCCAGATTTTGCTTGTTTCTTTGCTTCATATGTTAATTTTTCCACATTAATCTGTGGTCCTTGGTGTTTTTGGAATGTTACAACGAGAGTCTCATCACCTTGAATTTTTACGTCATGCTCCTAGCTAAGAGATTTGCACATTAAAGGTAAAAAGATACTTTCAAGAAATATATCTCTACATCAGTTTGGTTATTAATAAAGTTACACAGAATGACTTGGAACCACACAGTCTGCAATTGCAAACAAAATAAATGTTTATCCAATTCCAGTTGCCCCAGACCAACTCAAATTTCAAAAGCACCGAGGCTCATTCCAATCCTGTTTTTGTTATAGAGCACAAATTATGACATAAAAAAGTCAGTAGGAAGGCAAAAGCCCCTTCAAAGTTGCAGGCTAGAAAGATTTTTCCCATGCAATTATACAACTTCTACTGACTCTCTCTGCCCAAGATTTTGGAACGAAAGGATTCATGCTTAAATTTAAGCCCTGCTAACTTCATGGCAGTCCTATCTCTTATAGTACATGTTTATGATCAGATTTTCATAGCACATCAAATTATTATCGGCTGAGGCCAACTGCTACTTTGTATTTGAAGATTCCATCGCCCACTGCACTTGAATATCACCACAGTTTATTCCTACAACTTCAGGAGACTTCTTTGCCTTTCATTATCTCGTATTTACTCTCTTGTCTGTGTTTCACTTTTTCTCTATACAGTTAAGATAGTGCAGACTTAATAATTCCCACATACACATGGCAGTCTTTGTGAGGTAATGTCCTCCGTAGAATGAGTTTACTGTGATTACTCAAAATTAACAGTGTTTAGAGTCAACTTACAACAAACATCCAGTGAAATATTTGCAAAAGTTTTAAGTAGATAAAAACATTAAATTTAATCATGGTGAAAAAGAGAGATCACATTAATAAGCAGAAACATGAATGGTAAAGAAATGCATCTGTAATAGTAAAAGAAATAAAACTCATTGTCCTTAAGAGAAAGTTCATAAGCTGAAGTGCTCATTCGCACAGTAATTCCTTAGCTATCCTCAACTCACAGCCCCCAAGTTCATGTCCAGTAGCCACTTGAGAACCACAAAAACAGTGAGGTCTTTCTGGCTATTTAAGCTGATTAGACCAATAGGGTATCATGTATCTATGCCTTTGGCAATATGCCTTAAGTACAGCTTGACTGTCAAAACTGAAAATGGGCACCCAGCATCTATCTGTTTAGGCAAGATAAAACAATGTGAATAAAATGATAATTCAACTTTATGAGTTTATATAGTGTAGCCTGGCTGGCATTTCGGAAAACAGAGTGTAGGGAAAGGAGCCCAGGGACAGCTGTGTTCTATTGCTGACAATCCCAGAAAGCTGGAACTCCAGGTTATGGGTAGCAGTTTTACCTGTAGGCTTTCTGTTGATTGTTTTCTCCCTTGCTTGGAATGCGAATGGTTCACCCCTGTGTAAAACTGATAGGATGGAAGGTAATGGAGATCGTGGTCATGTTCATGACTAAGCATATAGTGCTCCTTTACTTTAATGATTATGCATGAGTTTACACTGACTACCCAAAGTAAGGCTCATTTCCTTCAGGGGCTCTTGGCTCACTGAAAGACGAATCTCAGTGAGTCCTTTGAGCTACATGAGGTCTTCTCATTGTTCCTTTCGGCACCAATACATAACTTACAAGCGGTGCGCAATGTGAGGCATGAAAGACAACCAGGGGTGAGTTAAGAGAGGCCTGACTGAGTGGGAAAAGTATGCCCAGAGTAGGCGAGACCACTGGCAAAAGTTCAAAGAAATAAGAAATTGCACTTTGATGGAAGATGAGTATGTCCATTTTATTTGGACAGTACTCAGAGGAGCGGGGATAGAGGAGAGACCACATATGCCCACTGAAGGCTCAATGTGCTCCACTGAAGGAATATATTAAAGCCTGTGTAAATATTGGTTCGGAATCTTATAAAGATAATTTACTGGATGCTACTTTCATGCAGACAGCCTCTTCCCAAGATGGTTGGAAGTGGGAGAAAAAAAATAAAAATGGCTCCAAGAAGAGCTTAATGATGACAAATTTCACCTGCTATCACTATCAGAGACCAGGCCAGAATAAGAGGGACTGTCTTAAGAGGCCCACAAGCCATGTTCTGACTGCCAAGACAGCCATTAGAAGTAAGACTACACTTTGAGGCCACGGCCCCAGAGGTTGAACTCAGTTTCTCAGATAGCCCAGTATGACTGAAGGACACTGGGCCTGACTACTCCCTCTGGCCAGATAGTCTCCATCATCTCCATGGAGGAGCCCTGTGAAATCATGACCCAGGGAAAACTCAGCCTATTGCTGGACATTTGGACAGATCTCTTTGTTCTTCTCCAACCCTGACTTTCCTTCTAGTCATCATACCTCAAAAACTAGGATAGGATAAAACAAAATTAAGCTGATGTCACTGTTCTATTATAAGGTTTAACAAAAAAAAAAAAAAAAAAAAAAAAAAAAAAAAAAAAAAAAAAAAGGAAAACTAAGGTATTCTGATTTTCATGAGTTTTCAAAAATTAGAGATAATTATAACTAAAGCTCTTGGAGTTATAGCAAACTGTCAGACTCCACAAACAAAAAAGTCTAAGCTATTCTACCTATCCAAGAAAAAATTGCCTGGTGTCTACTGAGAACCTTTAGGTAGAACCTCTGGAGAGTATTTCTGACTGCTGTTTCCCAACTATGATCCCTTTCAGGCTGAAGAAGCCAGAGCGGTCATCACCCAAAAATACCTTATGGCAGTTCAGGTTACTTCTTCAGAGGGGAGAATGTTGCAAATAGCCAAGTTAGATTATATATATATATATATATATATATATATATATATATATATATATATATATGCAGTCAGACAGGGTTAGGCTCTCAAAAGAGATAACACAAAAGGCAAGGGACAGGTGCTCCCACTGTGAGCCAGACCTAAACACCAATGGCCAAAGATTGACATCCCAGAGTGATTATCACCCGAAGGTAGCCATAAGAATATACCATTTGGAAGTCATCCACCAAAGATTGGTTCTTTTCTTCCTACATCACTATGATGGCTTTGTTGTCATTTCTGGTGGATATTGAGGAAAATTTTTGTTGTCGGGTTTGTATTCCAGATCCATCATGCAATGGGGGAGTTCACTGTTCTAAAAAGTCTGGTAAATAATGACACCCAGATGAGGGAGGAAAAAGGGAGCCTTTTTCTTCTCCAGGGAATGGACTTCAAAAGTATAAGCTGCTAATGCAGTGTTTCCACCTCCAGATCTGCCATCCTGCCAGAATCCTAATGTTGCTTATTTTGGGGATTAGGGTATACTGGGAAATCTGTAGAGGAGAGGCAACCTGGGAATTAGTTAGTAATCCCAGTGGAAGTGTCATGGATTGGAGCCTTTATGGCTCTGCCTAGATGGCAGAAGGAGAGCGACTGAGATAAAAATACCTCATTATTTAAAAGGAACACACCTTGTTCTACACAGGTATGTGTTCACCTCCTTTACTTGTTGCTTATAAGAAGCTCTTCTAACCATACCATTGCATGTCACAATTGCTCTTAATATACATGTCTATTAGCTTTAATTGTTCTAGGGATAGTATCTATATTTTCAGCATGAGGACCAGAATCTAACTTCTGATACAACTATATCACCCATGGCAAGACTGCCTTTCCATAATCCTGTTCCAGCATTTGTTGGAGATCTTAAAGAAGAGAACATAAGGAGTGAATGAACTCTTGATAGTCATACTCTTAAGAATAATGACTATCACTGCAACAGCTGCTTCCTTTAGAGTGGTGTTGAGGCAAAGCAGACAAACTGTTTATCTTAAGAAGTCAGAATACTCATGGACATTTTGGGAGCGCATGGACTCTAAGGATGGAGGATTTGGAACAGATTGTTGTTACATCGAAATGCTGACCAACAGTGTGCTACTGGACTCTATGTGTTGGATAGCAGCTTTATCTGTAGGTTTTCTGTTGGTTGCTTTCTCCCTTGCTTGGAATGCTAATGGTTGAACCCTGTGTAAAACTGATAGGTTAGAAGTTAATGGAGCTCGTGGTCATGTTCATGACTAAGCATGTGGTCCTCCTTAGCCTTAAAGACTATGCACAAGATCATGCTTACTACCTGAAATAAAGCTGATTTCCTTCAGAGGTTCTTTGCTCACTAAAGGACGAATCTCAGTGAGTCCTCTGAGCTACCTCCATGAGGTCTTCTCATTGTTTCTTTTGGCACCGTCTCATAAGTTACAACAACATAGGGTACATTTTGCTACAGGCAAACTGGTCCGAAAAGTTATTTCCCTTTAAAAATAGGTCTCCATCTTGGATTGACTAAGGGGGGCTTTGTCTCTGGCCATAATCACTCTGGGACCAGGCTGATGGAAGAGCTGCCTTGCGGTCCCTCACCGCTCTCAGTGACAGAGGGAAAGAGACAAGTGGCTCTCAACTTCACCTCCCAAGGAACACATGTGTCTTCCATCTACGTTTCAGCAATCAAAGCAAGGCTTAGGGTCATTTCCGAGTTCAGTGGGGTATCATCCTCTCACTTGAAGAGGTGTGAAAGGGACAGGAACTGTAATTCTGGTAGAGTCACAAAATCTACCTTGCTAGCGAATTGTATTTTATCCATGTCAGATTTTTGTCGTGACCCTTGATTCCTCTTTCAAAAATATTGTTTAGAAACATCCAAGCACTTTTCTCTTTAGAAAAAAGAACCCATTAAGAAACCAATAAATTGATCTCTGTGGAAAGGTCAACAATATTTGAGTGGCAATTTAAAGCTTTCAAAGCACTTTCGAATAAACATCTAATTTATTCTTCCTCATGAAAATGCGAACTGATGAACTTTTTATCTTAAATTTACCTGCTTATGGGATTAACTCAAATGAAACTATTTCAAATAAAATAAATGTATACATGCAATATACAGGTCAGCATTTTATTTTCTTAATTGACTATTATTTGGATTAGATCAGATTAAATTAGGTTCGTTGCTAAAATCTCATTTTATCCCAAATTTCCTTTGTGACTTCCTTTGTTTCTTTATATTTTCACATCAACTTCTCTCCCCACTTTTGTCTTTCCAGTCATCCATCTTTATTTGCAAACCTTACCAAGGGCTATTACTGCTACATTCATAACTTTTTTAAGAAGATCATTACTATCTGATAATTACTCTGCTTCCTTAAATAATTCTGAATTTCATTTCCCAAAGTCATTCTCTTCATATACTTTGCATGGGAAATTTAGATATGTATAATTATAGATTGTTAACCTTGAAGGAACCCTAGAGTTCGTGGAAATCTTTTTCACAGAAGACAAAACAGGCTCAGAGAGATAGAATAGCTTTCCAGAAATATAAGAGAGATATTAATAGCATGCAATCCCAGCCTTTCAATTTCTGATATGATATTCTTGCCTGTGTTCTCTTCTTATTTTACTTCCTAAATTAGCATGTAATTCTTGACCTTGAGAATTAATATTTTCCATTTGCCTACCAGATCCAGTCTTCTCTCTATCGCTGCTCCTTTCTGTATCAGGGGGTTATTTGTATTGGCATTCTGGCTTCTGGACACTTCAAGTTACAGAAATCACTTGCAATAATGGACATACTGAATAGACTGAGAGACCTGTATTTGTATACCTTTGGCCTCTCGCATGCTATTACAGGCTTGGTCTCCATGTGAGATTCTACAAAGAGAATGTTTTGGTCCATGTCTTGGTCCAGGAAGTTTATATTTGCAACCTCATGGATAAGTTATTGGAATCCCATCAAGTTAATTCTAATCTACTACTTCCAATGCAACTTACAGCAGGAATAAAGATGCAAAATCATATTTATAATTATGGGAATCCAAGGTGTCCTAAGTCCAACCATGGTGATGGGTATCCGGAACAAAGGCCTCAACCCAGATCTAAACCTGGGTTTCATTCAGTTATGTGCTAGAGGATGAAAGACTGATAATTGCAGGGAGTAGGTGTGTACTGCAAGCTGGGCTAAGTAGAAAGCCTGCATTTGCCTCTGTCATACTCAGAGAGAAAGATATGCAATAAAAGTAATTTGCATTGTACTATTTAAATAGTATCTAAAGTTTTGGGGTCCAGTGCTTCAGCTCTGATGTGTAATCTTTCAAACTCCAGGAAGGCATAGCCTGTATCTTGAGGCTAGAACACAACCAACAACATGGAGCATTGGCTCTTGGTCCTGTGTCAACCTGCCTCATGGTGGAGACCTGCAGGTGTGGATTTCCTGAGACACATGCCTGCTGTCTTCAAAGAATACTACCAGCACCTAAGAGAGACCAATATGCATTGCTTAAAGCCAATTGAAGGAATAAGAAACAATCCTAAGGAACTATATCCATATCAATACATAAAAATAGGGTCAGGCACAGCCAAAATGGAGACAATTGTTATTCTTTCAAGCTGAGTTATTCCGGTGGTCCTCCACAAATGTATGTATGTATGTATGTATGTATGTATGTATGTATGTATGCATGTATGTATGTATGTATGTATGATGTATGTTTTTATTGCAGTACTGGACATTTAACTCAGCGCCTTGTGCTTGGCGAGTAGGCACTTATTCTGAGCTATTTCTCTGGCCCCAAAATGTATTCTTGGTAAGAAATTATTCTTATTAACAACCACCTTGGGACA
>PVJA010004993.1:52166-57166 GCA_004027025.1 Myocastor coypus | reverse complement strand
CATATACCAAGGGCAGCAAATCTAAGAGGGTGGAAATCTGTGCAAGCTGGACCATGAGACCTCAGCTCAGTAATAGTTTCCACTGGTCATAGTAACCAGGAAGAGTCATAAACGTGAAGCTGTTGCACTCGGAATCTATTTGGGAAAACAAAATTCTTTGTTGGAAGTACAGGAGAAAAACAGTAAAGCTTGAATGGAGAAGGCTTTTGTGTGCATCCCGAGAGAGAAATGTTGGTCTCCAAACTCCCTAAAATTGGCATAATGGGTTTTGGAAGCTCTTTTATCTGTAGGCTGCTGATGCTTGTGAAATATCAATTGTAAACATCATAAAACTGTGGTAGTCAATGTGATGCTCCTAATTTAGCTTCAAAAGTAGAAATATTCATAGCAAAGTGTGCAGGGTATTAGTTCCAAAACCTTCACAGCTACCTGGCTATGGCCATGTCCTTCATTTATAATGTCACAATATTGGCACATCACCTGTGTACATGCTTCTATATGCTTCTAAGCTTTTTTAAATCTTTATAATACCTATTACACTGTAAATGCTATACAAATAGTCTCTATCTTATATTGATTAGAGAATATCACAAAGAAAAACAGGATGAATGTATTCTGAGAAGTCACAATTGAAAAGCAAATATTTTCAATTTGAGGTAAGTACAACCAAGGATCTAGAAACTTTGGATATATAAACCTGACTGCATATTATATATGGCATGAGAGAAAATGTTGGTGATATTTTTCAGATAATGTAATGCTGAAATATATTGAACTTTTACTGCTTTGTTTGCTTGTTAAATACAAATTGTTATCACTGTCTACCATGACAGATGGTGGATTTACGCTGATAACATGGAAAACATTTTAGTTATATTCAGTGATTCAGAGCTAGCCAAATAGCTCAGCAGATTAAAGCACAGGGGTTCAATCCCCAGGCCTGCTGTGCTGACCCCGCCCCCAGGGCATGCTGAGACTGAATGTGGTGGCATGTGCTTGTAATTCCAGCTCTTGGGAGGCTGTAAACAGACCCTTCCCTAAAAAATACAAGAAAAAAAATCAGGCATTCTTTAGTGTCTCAGTTACTTTTCTCTCATTGGTGGGATAAAATATCTACTACACAAAATTAAGGTAGGAAAGGTTTACTTAGCTAAGAGTTGGTAGAGATTACCGTTTGTACTTGGCTGGATCTATGGCACAGTAGCACAAGGCAGAGGGTAACAGTTCACAGTGGTAGAACACAACAAAAACAGCAAGAGCAAAGAAAAGCCAGGGCAGGGGCAGCACCAGCAGAGCGCAAGCCTCTCTCCCTCCTTATGCTGCACTCAGGCTATCTTCCCCAGGGCTCGTGCAGCCCTCACACCCATAATCCCAGCACAGGATCATGAATTAATCACAAACTCCACAGCCTGCCCCAGTGAGTGCATGAGGTTTTAGGGGTCCAACTAGACACAGACCATAACACTTGGACATATGTTTCCTGGTCAACTAGGACAGTGTTCTTCATTTCTCCTTGGGACACCTGGAACCTAAAGAATAATTTTTATCTGAAATTTAGTTAAGGGGTCAGGGTCAGGTCTCCAGTTCTGAAATCTATGGTAACTCTCACTGCCCAGTTACTACTATGATCTGCCATTCTGCGTCCTACTGGAACAATGATGTAAGACCTGGGCCTTGTCAAAAATTTTGACTCAGGACAAGTTATGTGTACCTGAGCCATAATGTTCATATATTCATCATTTTTTATGTTTAAAGACTATTTGCAGCAAAGCATTTCTCATATCCTCTATTTTGTTTTTCTGTTTTCATTTTGGTAATTTAATGTCACCTTTAAGAAGGTCTCAATAAGACTGATTTCAAGAAAATACATCTGCAAGGAATAGATGCTTCATCAATGAAACAAATTAAAAAGGTCTCAGGTGACATCTCAATATATGAAAGAGAAAGACCACAAATCAGAAACAAAAGGTGTTCCACTCTGAGGGCCTCTCAAGCTTTATGAGAGTGGTTTGGTTTTTGTCAATGTAGTAAATATAATAACGTGTTCTGTCTCTCTGCCTTCTGGATTTTTGTTACAAGTTTATTTATCTCTGGCGATAAAGTTAGATAATTGAGAAAGTGTTAACTGAAGATAAGAAATTCGACTAAATCTGAGGCACTATAGACACATTTATGTAGTACAGGTGAGCATCTACTCTACAATAGAATGGAGGAAATATCTCAAAAGACCATATATTTACAGTCCAATTTGCTTCACTTTAAGTGTAAGAAAAAACAAGTACTGGGCTGGAGGCTATGACCTTGAAATCACCTCACGAGATTTTATCACTTGATGCTCACGTGGTCCTTGACCCACTGATTACTGGAGGACTGTGGTAATTGTCAGCCTATTGGCAATTATGAGACTCAGTGTGGGTTTTAATTTTCTTTCACAAAATTCTCAAACTTGGTCTACTTCAGAAATTCCCAGTGTGCACTTATTACTAAAACTCTTATGGTGTTTCCTTTCTCAAAGCCAGGGGACATTCTAATACCATATAACTCTGTTTAAGTGAGCTTTATTTCTTTGATGTTCAATTTACAGATAGCATAGTCAGGATTGCAGTCACATTTCTACTTAGACCACTGGATTGAAATTTCCAATAAAAGCCACTCTTGAGGAGGACAGTAAAAATTCCTCAAGTTAGAAGTTTCAAATTGTGTCATTAAATACTTCAATATTCTGAGTTTTAGTCTTATATGTCATACTGTTAATGAGCTGAAGCTATGAATATTTCACAATAAATGAGAAAAATACTCTTTTTTTCTGCTTCCTGGTAGCGATTACTTGCTAAAAACTATTTAGTGTAGGGAGACAAAAAAAAGTTCACAGAGAATTTTTGTTACATATGTTTTAGGACATATCTATGTATGGAATCAAAAATATAATTATTTCTAAAATCTAACAAATAGCAAAAATATTAATAAACAAAACAAGAAGAAATACCCAGTATTCCTAAGAATAAAGAGTCACTTCAATTGTGTTGGAAAGGCATTATTTTATATTTTGTTGAATTGACAAAAATCATCTATATTTAAAGTATGCAAAATATCTGTGTACTGACAATTATTGAAGCTACTGAACATCTCTCAGCTGAAACACATTTACTATTTTTGGAGGTTGGCATGGCTATGATGTACTGCTGTAGCAATTTTCAGGTATATATTTTATTATAATTATCTATAACCACACTGCTATTCAAAAGATAAATTGTTTCTCCTCTCAAAACTACAACCTGTACATTTTGACTAACACCTCTTCATCTAAACTTAGTCGCCAGGCTCACTGGACTCTATTTGTATGGAATTCAATTGTTTTAAAAGATTATATGTATAAATAAGATTATACAGTATTCATCTTTCAGTGGATGGCTCATTTCACTTTTGCTGAATATCCTTCCTATTTATCTATTATCTTCTTTTTGCACGGTAAATATGCTCCATATATATATATATATATATACATATATATGTATATATATATACATATATATATACATATATATATATATACATATATATACATATATATACATATATATACATATATATATATACATATATATATACATACATATATACATACACATATACATATATACATACATATATATGTATATATATATGTGTATGTATATATGTGTATGTATATATATATATATATATATATATATATCCCGTATTTTGGCAGTGTTGAATAGTGTTGCATTATGGCTTTAGTTTGCTTCTTCTTGGTGATTTGGGATGTTGAATACTTTTTCATCTATTTCTTGTCTGTTTTTAATTGTTGCTGATAAATATCCATTCTGGTTGTATGACTGTTTTTATTTGTTTTTGTGTTTTGAGTTATTTGAGTTGCAAAAATATTGAACATTAAGTTTTCCTCAGCTGTGTGGTTTAGAAATAGCTCCTTCCATTGACAGCCTGCTGCGGTACTCCAATGTTTCTTTTGTTGTATGAGTGCTTGTTAGTTCAATGCAGTCTAATTTGTCTGTTTTTGCTTTAGTTGTCTGTGATAATGATTCTGACACTATCTTAAATAATTTTGTTTGGATGAGTGTCTAAAAGTTTCCGCACTTGTTGTATTGCACTAGACTTATGATGAGCGTCCTTGCTTTTAAGTCGATGTAGGGTTGATCTTCGTGTATCGTGTGACATAAGGGTACAACTTTATTCTTCTTTGTATGAATGCCCAGTTTTCCCAGCACTACTTACTAAAGATCCTGGACTTTCGGCATCATGTGTTCTCTAAAGTTAATTACACTGAAATATATGTGCTTCTATTTCTAAGTAGCATCTCTGAACTGTTTATTTGCTCTGTATCCCTATTTTTCTGCCAGCTTACACTTCAGCAATTTTGCCTTATTTATTTAACATATTTTTCAATTGATCATCATAAATTTTATTTATGTTATATGAATAAATCTATGCAGGGGCCGGGGAGATAGCTCTGTGGCACAAGTGCCTGCCTGGCAAGTGCTAGTTCATGAGTTTGAACCCCAGCTCCGCAAAAAAACAGAAAACAAACAAACAAACAAACAAAAACAATAGGTCACCTGCCACCCCAGTGCTGCGGAGGCTGAAGATAGGAGATCACTTGGAGGCCGAGCTATGTTTTGAGACACTGTACCAAATACATAAAATTAAAAAAAGATATACCTGTATTGAAAAAAAAAATCTATGAAATGTTCATGCATTGTAACCTGACTAAATCAAGCTAACCAAAATATGTGTGATTGTGCACATTTTTTTTCTGATGAAATCACTTAAAACTCTTGCTAATGGCAAATTTTTAGAATATGATACGGTGTGATTAACAATAACTACCAAGCTCTGCACTAGAACACTTGAACTTGATTTGTATGTTGCTTTGGCTTTTGTAGCTTTCATTACATTGTGAGATCAGGTAGTGTGATGTTTCTGGCTTTGTTCTTTTCACTCAAAATTGTTTTGCATTCCAG
>PVJA010004993.1:0-52066 GCA_004027025.1 Myocastor coypus | reverse complement strand
GGTCTATATCCCAGATCTCCTTGATTGGAGTCATCAGATTTTTGTAATTTTTTTTTTGTAAGTAAAATTTTCTCAGCTTACATTTTGGTTAACTTTGTGTCAGCAAAACAAGACCCTAAAATATTGAGTATTTTGTGTTGATTCTAAATTTTGTGACATAACCGAACATTTTTCTAAGTTCTTTTTATTGCTTTTAATAAGAATGTGACAGTTTCAAAATATGTTAGTAATACATTCCCAACATTTGATACAATGCATATTGTCCTCATAGTAGTTAAACTATACAAAACACAGGGCGTAGACGTGATAATTTTTCTAGTCACTAGTAGTACAGAAAATTTCTTCTCATTGAACTAAGAGAAAGTAGTTGTATACCTAATCTAATGTTCCATAATCACAGTGGACTATTGGCAAAACTGGCATTGTTGGAAGCTGTTTTTTCTTTTTTTTGTTTGTTTGTTTTTTGTTTTTTGTTTTTTTGTCTTTTTGAGACAGGGTCTCGCTATGCACTTCAGGCTGGCTTTGGGCTCACTTTTGTAGCCCAGGCTGGTCTCAAACTCGCACCGATCCTCCTGCCTCAGCCTCCCGAGTGCTGGGATTACAGGCGTGTGCCACCACGCCTGGCTCAAAATAATTTTTTATTTTATTTATTTTTTTCTTGTTTCAGAACCTTTATTTGTTTATTCACTCATTTTTATGGCCGGCTCAGCCTGGCCCAAGGGCAGGGCCGCAGCATGTGGTGCCGGGGATCGAACCGGGGTCCTTGAAGCTCTCCAAGCTTTCCCAAGCAGGCGCTTTAGACCACTGAGCCATCCAGCCGGGCCCCTGGAAGCTGTTGATTTAAGTGTTTTACGGCTCAGCATAGAAATCTAGCTTTACATTTTATGCGTCGTGGTTAAATTTTTCTGCTGAGTGGTTAAGGACAAGTAAAAGCAAGACCTGTATCACAAAACATGGGACTTTTGTGATATAGGTTTGCTTTAACTTGCTTGAAGTTTTATTTTGCTGGAAACTTCATGATTTTTGAAATAAAATCATGTCATCTATAAGCTAAAACAACTTTTCTTACTTTCTGATTTATTAGTCTTGAACTTCAGAGAAAAGCTTTCAACTTTTCACCACTGTATGCATTATTAGCTATGTTCTTGTGGTAGATGGCCTTTATTTAGATGTTCCTATCCTTCAAATTTCTTGAGAAATTTTATCGTGAAATGATGTTTAATTTAATGCAAGACTCTTCTTGTGCTTGATGAGATGACCATATTTTTCCTTCATTTTGCTAATATGGTACAATACACGTGTTGATTTGTATAAGCTCTGACTTTGCATAGCAGGGATAGATCACTCTATACATGGTGAATTGACTTGATTCTCTTGAATTCATTTCTTTACTTTCGTTGAGTTTATTTTCATAGTGGTTATTTGCCTAAAGACTGTTGTTATAGTGTCCTTGGCTAACTTTGATATTAAAGTAAACCTTGCCTTATAAAGTAAATTGAAAGTTAATTTTTCCTTTAAAATTTTTGAAATAGTTTATTTATTCATTTTTAAAAAATCTTTCCTCCACTGGATTTTTATTTTTTCAGAACTGGGAATCGAACTCAGGACCTTGCACTTGCCAGGCAGGCACTCATTCCCCTTAGCTATCTCCCCAGCCCAACTTGAAATAGTTTGAGAAACATTGCTTTTGATTATTTCTTTAATGCATGATACAAAGCACCCGGACATCACATTTGGCCTTTTCTTTGCTGGGAGACCATTAGTGACTCAGTCTACTTGCTTGTAATCTGTTCAGGTTTTGTATTTCTTCATCATTCATCCTTGGTAGATTGGATGATTCTAGAAAGTTATTCATTTTTATCAAGTCCAAGATATCTTAATTGTTGGAATATATTTTCCCAGTGTTTTGCATTCCTTTTCTTTGCTTTCCCTCAATAAATATGTTTTGCTCATTTAAAAAAATCTATGTTTTGCAAAGAAATAAATCTCATCTAAGTAACAACATAAGGTACTTGCTCTTTTTAAACTTGTGGTGTACTACTGCACACTCAGGGGTAGCATGACCACCTCCTCTCACTCAGTAGGATACATATATATCTGGCACTCCAGTATCCTATTCACCATCTGTAGCAGGGAAAATGCAAAATGTAATTTTGAAAATAAGAAGCATACATTTCTTTCCATGTTCTCCTCATTAGGACCTTGAATATGACATGGAGCAGGGAAAACCAATAGTGAATGTCTCCGTTTCCTTCATTCTATGTTAGACACTCTAGGAATGGATTCGGTATTATTATTATTATTATTATTATTATTATTATTATTATTATTGCCGGGCGTGGTGGTGCACGCCTGTAATCCCAGCACTCGGGAGGCTGAGGCAGAAGGATCAATGTGAGTTCGAGACCAGCCTGGGCTACAAAAGTGAGCTCAAGACCAGCCTGAACTGCATAGTGAGACCCTGTCTCAAAAAGACAAATAAATAAATAAATAAATATTATTATTATTATTATTATTATTGTTGTTGTTGTTATATTATCACTAATTATTCCTAAAGTAAAACATTAAACTTACTGCATGTACATTTTCTTGCCAGGTTTTAATGGTCTGTTCACTAATTCTCTTCCATTACTTCATTAGACACTAAGGAACTTCTCTGTCTTCTTCTGCAAACATAGAAGATGTGATTTATTAGGCAGCTCTCTTTGTTAGTCACTAATCAATCCATTTTATTCATTTCATTTTTCTACCTCCACATTATCACACCTAATCTACATTTTAAATATTTATGATTCCACGTTTGAAAATGATGCTGTATGTCTTATTGATTGTTACACCTAACTGAAAATATAGCCATCTGTCATTTCTTCATGTTGAGGAATAGTATTGTATCTTGAGAAAAGGATTTTGCCTACAGTGAGAAGAACCAGCTTCCAGTATATTTCCTGGGCCCAAGTGGCAAAAGCTGGTACCATTATCACGTTGTGGCAGACAAACGCAAGTCATTGGAAGTAACAGATCTCTATCATGGCCTCTTCCTGTGAAGCTTTTTTCATCGTGATGATTTGACTTTCTATTAGATATCTTGCCTTTTAAATGTTCTCCATCAAGAAAGCAGAGCTTTACCCGAAAATATGGGTTTTTTTATTCAACAAATACATGTAACATAAATCCCATCAGTTCAAATAGTCTTTGCTCTGCATTTATTTCATTTATCAGTGATGCTACAGTGTTGGTCAGAAGAAGATTCTACTTAGGTACGATTTTCTGTAGCATTAGTTGGGCAACACATGAAGCTCTTGGGGCTGTGAATCATCAGGCCAATTCAGATATTACGTCAAGTGTTTTCTGGGCTTAAGACTGAATGCTGGTGGAATTACAGCTGCATTTTGGCTGAGAGGATTACATAGGGAAGTAAATGGCTATGGCTTTACAATGATAGCATGGGTCATAGGAGGGTCACTACAACTTGGTACAGTCAGATGGGCTGTTTTTGTGTCTTATTTGCTTTGATCCCACATATTCAGTGTGGGGACCCCCTACGCAATGCACATTAGCACCACTATGAGCTGAAGACAATACGCTAATAATTTAAGATATCTGTGCATCCCAAATCTCAAGGCATGAAGAGATAACTAGGGAAGGACAGACAGGGAGAGTCAATTCCATTGCTGGGCAGGAGTGAATGCGCAGAGATGGATGTATGTGTGCTAGTAAAAAGAAAAAAAAATGTAGCATGCTTTCTATTCTTAAAGAGAAGAGTGAGTCTTTGGCTCACATGGAAAACATGGCAACTGCGTTGAGCACTGGCGGCCTCCCCAGTCTTACTCAACCCTTCCTTGCAACCACCAACACTATAACTGTTCCCATATACATACACAAAGCGTGCACTGCATAGTCACAGTGTGATTGAAACCTTTGCATGTATAATCTTGAGGAATAAGACCCTACCAAACAGTGATGTTGCACCCATGGCTTGTGTAAATACCCCCTACCACATCACCACGTGACCAAATCAGCAAGAGACAGTACTTAGTGAAGGTGCTTATATTCTGAGAGCCAGGAAGTAGGTCAGGGAACTGGTGCCAGAGAGAAGGCGACAGTCACTTCCTCCAGTACCACAGTCAGGTCTCCATACCCACACCCAGACACAATGAGAAGTGTAGTCTACTGACTCTCTAGGCAACTGCCAAGCTCATTGATTAATGACACAATACTGTCATTACGGGACACGGGAGTGAATAATGAACATAATTATGAGTATGTATATGACTGTGTATCTATATATATTAGCTATAATATATATAGCTTGAAATTCCTTGGTGGAAAAATGCCACAATTTGTACCAACTAAATGTAGACAACTCTCAGAAATGACAAATGTAATAAGTATTAAATATTAAAAAAGATTGTGCACTCTCCAATTGATCCTTCCTAGCAAAGGGAAGAAATAAAACCTTCACAATGAAAATAATGCAGTGTTTCTCCCCAGAGGAAGACATGCCTATTCTGTTGTTTTCTCTCTAGTACTTTTTGGCTGATTGAGGGCACTGTGGTTGCTATTATTTTTGTTATTGGATTGGAGCTCTTGCTGAGTCCAAAATCTTCTTAGATTGAAGCATGAGAGGTGTTTCTTATACCAGCCTTCATCTGTCGAAGCACCACCCTGTAGCCACCAAGTATGTAGTGGAAAGAACAATGGACCAAAAAGCAGAAAATCAGTTTAATTATCATGAAATTTGATCATCCAAGTAATATAGCTCTATTTTCTCAAGAATTCACTGTGAGTGACTTGCAAGTTAATTTACAGGGTTGGGTTACAATGGGATAATAGGGGTTGGGGAGATAGCTCCGTGGCACAAGTGCCTGCCTTGCAAGTGCAAGGTCATGAGTCGGAACCCCAATCCTGGAAAAAGAAAATGCAATAATAATTGTTAATGTGAAATTTAAATATGCAAGTGCCAACTGCAGTGCAGTATAGAATGAATACTGACAATTCTTTCTGGAAGGAATAAACTTGAAAGGGCACAATATGGAAATATATTAAACTACAAAGTATTACTGAATGAATTAAAATGATTTATATGAACAATTTAAAATTATTACAATTTTATACTCTGAGTAGGAGTGGTATTAGCCACTTTCTCACCACTGAAACATAATGGCTAATAGCCATATTCTAAGAAAGAAGTTGAACGTGGCCATGTTCTCCGTGGATCACGGCTAAAAGACAGTAATGAGCGAAGGTGCTTAGCTTTGAGAGCCAGCAAGGAAGGCAGGAGACTGGTGTAAAAAAGTCACTTCCTACGGGCCAAGGACATGCCTCCATGACCCCACCCAGACACAATGAGAAGTGTGATCTACTGATTCCCTGGGCAACTGCCAAGCTAAACAAGTTGACACAGTCAAGCTCATCTGCCACAAAAATATTCAGAAACATACACATGCACCAGGGAAGGCAAGGCTTGTGTCTGGGTGGGGTAATGGGGGCTGTGTCAACGATATTGGCAAACATAGTTGGGATGAAAACACGAAGGATTTGAGAGTTTAAATAATTAGCTTGCTGTAAGAAAATATATATCTTTGTTATATAGAACAAAGATCAAAATTCTGGGGAATGTTTTCAAATTTCGGACTTGTGCTTAGGTATTTTCCTAGAATATCTATTGCTGGCAAGTCAGCTAGATTTAATGTGATTTTTTTCCCTTTTCTTTGTAGTATAGTCACAATGCTATGAGGTCAACTTACAAGGACAGCAAAAGAATAAGTTATTTCATTGTTTCCACTGTTCCAGAAAATAAAAAATTAGAAAGAAAATATTCCATGAATATATGGTTTGTATGTATATATGTATGTATGTATGTATGCATGTATGTATGTATTCATTCATTCATTCTTTGGCATAGGGTCTTGCTATGCAGCTTGGACTTACAGAGATCCTCTGATTTTCAGTCTGTCCACTGATGGGATTGGAAGCATGCACCACTATGCCCACTTTCAGTGGCCGGTTATGTGGTATAGCTTGTGGTACCAGGGATGGATCCCTGGTCCTTGCACTTGGCAGGCAGGTGCTGCCCTGTCTCTCCAGCCATTCTTGCATGTATTACACTTCTTTTCCTTTATTCCTATGCCCGCTACTTCATCTTGGGTGTGCATGTGAACAATCTAGGAAGATCTATGCAACAGAGGAAGAATTACCTCTCATCTATCCACATTAAATTTCTATTAGGTAAGTACTAAGAATTGGCCCTTTCCAAATCTCCAGTGCCAGTTGCCTGCAGGGAATCACGGAGAATCATTTTTTGTGCGTGTCATCTCTGGAGTGTCCTTTAACTCAAGATTTTTTACATATTCAGTAAGACTTACTGAAGATTGAATTATGTTATGGAATATGTATTATCAGCCCACCACTATTTCTGAATTTCCCTTTTATTGTGTCTTAGATCTAGAATGCTTCTCAAAGCTTTTGTGCACTCACAGGAGAGCTTTTGAAAGAAAAATGGACACAGGATGGATTCCTGCAGGAACCAGTTCAGTGGAGAAGTTTACCACTAGGAACAGAGTTCTGACTATGGCATGTCACTGGGATGTGATAGGTAGGATATATCTTCCTGCTCAGCTCTTACCCCAATCTGTGCTTCTTGGATATCAAGACACAAGCAGCTTTCCTCTATGGAACCTCTCCACCTTGCTCCCATCCCCACCTTTTTTACTGTATTTAGTGCAGTGTCTACAAGGTCTTACTATGTAGATCAGATTCATAGTGATTCTCCTATTTTCAGCCTCCCCAGCAATGGGATTAAAGGCGCACACCTCCAAGGCCAGTCTCAATAGCTGTCTCAGTGCACCCAGTGGTGGGGCCCACCGGGGATGATGAAACTTGGCCACCGTGCTGTGCCTAAGCAGTCTCTTTACTCCGCTGAGCTATCAGGCCAGCCCTCCCGCCATGCCATTTCTTCCTTGGAGTCAGATGAACATGAAAGGAACCTACTGAGACCATGAACCGATATAAACATCTTCCTCTAAGTTGTGTTGCTGGGTATAGTGCCTCGGGGATAAGAGAAGCAGCTAAAGCACCCGGCTCTTTTCTTGTTTCCCTCCTCTTCGTTCTTGTCTTTATTACTAATTTGGCCTGGATAGGACAAAATCAGCAAGTCATTAAAAACCTCAATCTCATCAACTTAACCTTTTAAACATTTCCTTTTCCTGGGGAACCTCTGATGCCATGTGTCAGACATTCCAGGACTGTGACCCTCTTTTGTTAGATTTCCCTGGCTCCACTATATAAATCTGCTGCTCCATAATCATCAAGTGGAATGAATAGAAAGTGAGACATTTGTCCTTAAATTCTCCTATCAAGATTGACACATCTCCCTGCATCCATGTTTTATTCGTCTAAGAATGATGCAGAGCCATGCATAACTATAGGAGAGATACAGTGGCATTCTGCTGAATAAAGAAGTCTTCCTATTGAAAATAATTTTTAACAGTTTAATTTATGGCAAGTGAAAACAATAAACTTCAGTTGAAGCTACCCAAAGTGTTTTGAATTTTTATTTTTCTCCTGAGCTAAAGAGCTTGTGTAGCGCAGGGAATGCTAGTACTACACCTTACATAGTTATATGAAAAGTGTACAAATGTGCAAGAGTCGTGATTAAACCTGAACCACAGAATTTTCTCAGGAAAATAAACTTTTCCTTTAAAAATATTATTTTAGGACTTGTTGGAAACAAACTACTATTTCCAAATTATTATTTATTTTATTTTTTAAATTTTTTAATTTTTATTTTTTTGTCTTTGTTAGCCACTTTATGTTTATCATGTTTTGATCAAAACAAAATTTTGCCTCCAAAGTATCTTTACCTTCTCTTCCGATCCCCTCATGTTTACAAATGGTACAGTTTATCTATATTAAATAAAGTTACTACTTTTTTTTTTTTTGTATTTTAGGGATGGGTCTATAGGGTGTTCAGGGTCTTACTACTAGATCAGACTCATAGTGATCTACCTGTTTACAGCCTCCCAAGAGATGACTTATTATTTAAAGATGCACAAATTGTATGCCGCTTTATGTTCCATTCTGTCTCATGCTAGCATTCCCAGCTGTCCAGATGACCATGGAGAAACAGAGATGACAGCCTCTGTAGCACTGATGGCCAGGCCAGCAAGTTGGGTAGGTTCAGCATATTAAGCTCATTTTCAGCCAATATTATTTTCGACTTGTGATAGGTTTACTATGTCTGATCCTTTTTTCTTGTTGCTAGGTAAAAATACCCACCACTCAGAATTAAGGGCTGTGTTTATCTCACAGTTAGAGGAGGATTCTGTCAATACTCAGCTGGCTCCGAGGCAGGGTAGTACATGGCAGAGGGCAAACCTTCATGGTAACATAAAACAGAAAAGAGCAAAGGAAGTGTAAGCAGCTGTGGCACGTGGCAGGCCTCTCTCCTCTCATCACCTTTGTGTGTGGATTGTCTGCTCCAGGTGGGCGCAGCCCTCACACTCGTATTTCCAGCATTGGATCATGAGTTGATCACAAATTTTAGAAACTAACTCATGACTATGTGGGGCTTTGTGAGGACAACTAAACACAAACCCAACACATAATAAGTACAGGATAAGTACAGGGGAATCTTTAATTTGATGGGAAAAAAATGATCAACCAGTATAATCCTACGTATAATACACAGATTTTCTATAAAAGAACATTGCTTAGTGTTCAGGAGACTAATCCAAAATGGCCTCTCCTATATTCACTCATTTACACATTTTTTCAGGAGCTAATCACACCATGCCTTAGTTTGGTTGTTCTTTCATTCTACCAGGATTCTTCCTGATTTTACCCACAAATATCAGCCTTTATTTATATGCTTCCATTTTAAGAGCCATATCACAATGGCATAGAAAAACAAATCTTCAGCTCTGTTGGCTACACCCAATCTTTTCTAAGTATTAAGAGGCAAATGCTTCCCAGTGTCCTGTTTAGTGACCTCATACAGATAGTTCAACACAAGCCACAGGAAAATTATCTCTCCAGGGAATTCAAGACGCACTAGAGTTATGGTAGAGTTTTGTGTTTGTCTTAGAGAATTGGATGTTTAATTTATACCAACAAGTGACTGAAGGACATGCTTCCTTCCATGTGTGACTGCAGGGAGCACAAGTTGTTCGCTTCTTTATCCTCATGTGTAGTAAAGAGAATGATAGCAAGAAAATTGTTTGTAAAACTATGAGCTAAGGGCCGGTTGCAAAAAAAAAAAAAAATATGTACAAACTATTAAAAAGACAAAACAGAGCCTTGGTAAATACAGAAGGATTGATAAAAAGGCCAGTAAATTTTTATGAGTAGCCGTGTGCCATTTCAAGTTGCCACCAGGGGCCTAGCCCAAACTCCAGCTCCCAGACTAACCCACCATCCTCAGACTTGCACATCATTTTGACTGGCACCGCTGCCTCAAGTTCAAACTCCAGCTCCCCAACCTGACCCACCACTGATAAACTCCAGTACAGACACTATCAGCCATCCTGACTGGGCCACCCACCAAACTTAGCCCGGGTTTATCCCCTGGCTCACCAACAACCTGAGCTCCAATTCTATCCACCTTCCTGACCCGGGCTCACGTCTGCCAGGTAAGAACTCTCTCAGCCCAAATTCATCCCCCAACTCAACAACTGCCTGAACCACGACTACACCCACGGTCCACAAAGCCACCCACAGTCCCCACAGAGCTCACCACTGTCCAACCCATGGGGCCTCGAGGTAGCTATCCACCTGAGCTCGACTCACAGCCAGGCGCATCTGGAGGAATAAGCTTGGTGGATCCAGACCCAAATTTCCATAGGCGCTAACTGTATAAGTTCACCAAACTGCAGACATCATTGTTATAAAAAATGATAAAGACAAGAAGCAAGGTCCATTCCCGGGTCCTGGTTCTACACAAAACAAATACAGGAAACACTACCATGGAAGAAAATGGGAATCATGCAGACGAAATCTCTGAATCTGTAGCATACTAAGTAGAAAGACAAGTGCAGAAATGTATATAGCAACTCAGATCAGAGATAACATCTGAAGTAAAGAAATAAATGCATGAATTAATAGACTCTGTAGTGGAAAAACAACTACAGAAATGTATAGAGGAAACCAGAGCAGAAATAATCTCTGAGGTTAAAAAAGACATCTCTAAGTTAATAACATCTAAAGTAGGGGAACAACTATAGAAAGGTACAAAGCAGAACAGAGCAGAAATAATCTCTGAACTAGCGAGAGAAGGGGTAACTATAATGAGAGACTTCAACACTACTAAGGAAGACATTGATAACAAATTACAGGAGAATAGACAAATGAAGGACTTCTTGATTGGTCAATATAGAAAAGAAATAGATCACACGAAACAGTTTCAAAGAGATATACAAGAAAATAAAATCTCAGTCACAAGGTAGCACAACTGTATGAATGAAAGTAAAGGTAGACTCTCAGAAGACACAGTCACAGCTAGTGAAAAGGTAAGAAGGGGTCTCTTAAAAACAACTAGGATGCAGGAAATAAAATAATTTGACATCTGTGAGATGATGCAAAAATGAACAACATGAGATTAGTAGGAATCAATGAAAAAGAAGGAATTGATACAAATGATATAAAAAGAATATGGGCAGAAGTAATAGCAGAAATCTTCCTAAATATGAAAAAACAATTGGACATACAGTTAACTGAAGCATACAGAGCACCAAATAACATCAACCCAAATAAAAACACAACCAGACATATAATAGTCAAGATTCCAGAAATTCAGAAGAAGAATAGTATACTAAAACCTGCTAGAGAAAATAGATCATATTTAAAGGAAAATCCATCACAATAACGGCAGATTTCTCTTCAGAAACCATGAAATCAAGAAGAGCATGGAGGGGCCTGGTGGGATGGCTCAGTGTTCTAAAGCCCCTGCTTGGGAAAGCTTGGGCGGCTTCAGGGACTGTAGTTCGATCCCCGGCACCACAAGCTGCGCCAGCCCTGCCCTTGGAGCAGGCTGAGCCGGCCATAAAAGTGAGTGAATAAACAAACAAAGGTTCTGAAACAAGAAAAAAATAAAAAAAATAAAAAAATAAAAATACAAAAAGAACAGCATGGAGTACAGTGTCTCGAGTCCTTCATGGAAACAAATTTCAGCTCAGACTGCTACACATGGCAAAATGCTCAAGCACAATGGAGAAGTGAAGCACTTCCACGAAAAAGAACAACCAAAGAATTTCATGATGTCAAAGCCAACCCTACACAATATACGAAAAATTATTTTAGAGAGGGACCAAAACAAACAAACTCAATAAATGAGAATAGAAAGATGTCAGCAAATAGGGTACTCAACTAAACACAAGAGAAAAAGCAGTAAATAGCAGTATGTAAAAGTCATGTCAGTCGTAAGTGAACACATTCCAATTATAACCATCAATGTAAATGGACTCAATTCTCCAATTAAAAGAAATAGACTGATATAGTGGATAAGGAAGAAAAATCCAACCATATGCTGTATACAAGAAATGCACTTAACTCATAAAGAAACTCATAGACTAAAAGTGAAAGGATGGAAAACAATACTAGTTGCTCCAGCACCTCAAAAAAACAAAAAATAAAAAAAATTAAAAAAAAAAAGCAGGGGTAGCAATCCTGTTTGCAGTCTAAACTTCAAACCAAGACTGATCAAATGAAATAAAGAAGACCACTACATATTGGTTAGGGGAAAAATTCAAGATGCAGTGATAACTCACATAAGTATGCATGCACCCAACACAGGAGCAGAACTTATATAAGGCAAACCTTAATGAACATGAAAAATCTAATATCCAATACCATCTTAGCAGGAGAACTCAACATCTCCTTTTCTGGAAAAGATAGGTAAAGGAAACTAAAAATTAGCAAAGAAGTAGCAGAACTGAACCAGAACTTGGAACAACTGGAATTAGTGGACATACACAGAGCATTCCACCCAACCACTTTAGAATACATATTTTTTTTTTCAGCTGCACATGGGACATTTTCTAAAATAAATCACATGTTACTACGTAGGTCATGCTTAAGTGTATGCAAGAAAACAGAAATTATCCTATGTATATTATCTGAACACAGTGCAATGAAACTGGAAATAAACGATAACAGAAACAACAACTCCAGAAATACATGGAAATTAAACAACACTCTTCTCAACAACCAGTGGTTTAAGATGAAATTAAACAACATATTAAACAGTATCTAGAAAGTAATGAAAATTCAAACACAACCTGCCAGAATTAATGGGAAACAATGAAAGTAGTTCTTAGAGGGAAATTTATAGCTCTGAACTCACACATGAAGAGAACAGAATGGGAACTAATCCATACTCTCATGGCGCACCTTAATGGACTAGAAATAGAAGAGCAAATGAAACCCAAAGTCCAAAGACGGGAGGAAGTTATAAAGATCAAAGCAGAAATTAATTCAATGGAGACAAAGAAAATAATACAAAGAATTAATGAATCAAAAAGCTGGTTCTTTGAAAGATTAAAGAAAATTGATAAGCCCCTAGCTAACCTCATCAAGAAGAGGAAAGAAAAGACTCAAATTCAAGCAATAATAAATGAAAAAGTTGAAAATACTACAGACCCAGCAGAGATTCAGAGGATCATAAATAGCTACTTGGAGAATCTTTACTGCCAAAGAACTGAAGACACAGGTGAAATACATAGATTCCTAGAAAAGTACAAATTACCCAAACTGAATCAAGAAGACATAAGTACTCTCAATAATCCAACAACAGCCAATGAAATGGAAATGTAATAAAAAGCCTACCAACTGTGTCAAAATGTGTAACTGCTTTTATCACATTCTATAGTTATTAGAATATCAATGATTGATGAAAATATCAATTTCAAGCTAAGTCAAAGATGCTTGATATTCAGAAATACAGTGATGTTAAGCTCAATTATCTATGCTATAGACTAATAATATCATAAAGCTTCTCTGCTGGATGGTTGAGAATGTAAGTTAACAAACCAAAAATTGGAGAAAAAGAATGTCTATAAATATAGCCTACATTTTGGCCCTAGCCTTTCAAGGTCAGTGATGACTCAAGACATAAGAGAACCTGTGCTCTAACATCCTATAACTCAGTGGTATCCCAAATTTTCTGGTCAAGGAGATTATGGGATTTCACAGGAAGGGAATAAATGAAATTCAGTGTGTCTAAGGAAAGTTACCTAGAGAAAAAAAAAAGAAAGAAAGAAAGAAAGAAAGAAAACCTTCTCTGGGGTTTTCACAGAAAGTAAACTGGTCAAGCAATGGCCATGACTCGTCTCCAAGGCTGACACTGACAATAGTTCTACAAAGCACTGTACATAGTTCCAAAGTTTATCCTGAGGGGATTTGACCTGGGAATATATAAAATATGAATGCTTTGCTATTTAGGTCTTGCTTTAAATGGCCCTTGATCACCCAGCAGAAAAGCTTATTTATGAGGCATAAAATGCAGAGCTAGATTAGTATGATGAGCTGTAAGAGGCTTAAATCAATAGCCTCCAACATTGCCAATTTCATCAGTAACACAAAGCAATTATGAAACCTTGGACTATGTATACAACTACTTCCTCTCAGTTTAAAGAGAATAATTTTATTTCTCTTTTTTCTTTGTTTACCAATATCTATTAGAAAATGTATCATGTCTACACCCTGTGTTCTGTATAACTATTATGAGGACAACATGGAATGTGTCAATTAGTGCGATTGTACTACTAACGTGTTTTGAAACTAAAAATGAAACAAAAAAGAAAATGGAGTGCTGGGACTCGCCGAGATGGCAATGGACAGTGGGTGTGGTAGCATTTGCCTGCAATTCCAGCTCTTTGGAGGCTGTAAACAATGCGAAAACTATGAGTTCCATCTAGTTCTGAGATCCTGAACACCCTGAAGACCCTTCCCTAAAAATACACACAAAAAATGAGAAACTATATCTATAAGAACCAAGAAAGTCAATGTAGATAATTGAAAGAGCATGGTAATATTGGAGAAGTTAATTCATTGCCACATATACAAAAGTATATGTATACACTTACAATGGTGAAAGTACAAGTTGTGATAGTTTGGAGATTATGCTAAAAGCAGTAAGGCATCACTACAGATAAAAATGTAAAAACAAATTACAAAAGTAAGTGTAATGTTTAAGTAAGAGAAGCAATAATAAGTTATCCATTGGAAAACAGGAGTGAAAGAAACAATAAAATAGCATGAAATTATTTAAAGAAAAAATTTCTGAGTAACTCTTGGTCTGTTTTTGCATTGGCTGAGTGGACCACTTTAAGAGGGTGCACATAAATAAAACCATATGCGATGCAAGGAAGAAACCTAGCAACGTTTTATTTACACTATGATCAATAAATATGGTGACTTTTTCAAAAATTATTTTTGTAATGAACTTTTGCACTTGAAACAGATCTCATGTTGGCTTATAAATAGGTTCCTTAACATATCTTATGTTGTTTCCTTTCTCTCTGTGTTATATAAATAATTTACATAGATGGCTGCTAGACTACTAGGTTTTGGCATGTATTAAGTATGTGTCCTAGATATCTAGGCAGGAAATCTGAAAGATAAAACCCACTTAATTAATACATTAAACTGAGCTAAATTTATAACTGTTACAGTTGCAGGAAGCATATCAGAATGGTTTCTTATTCATGTACTTTAATTCAAATATTCTATAGGTATTTCTGGATGAACGTACACATATTAGCATGATAAATATTTGCATGAGAATTAGAGAGAATTGAAGAGTCTTCTTTTAACTTGAAACTGTAGACTTTTCTTAGAAAAATGATCTTGTCCTATAGTAATTGTTTGTGGACTTGCTGAAATCAGCTACTATTTCCAGTTTGGGAAAAGAAAAGTTAACCTATCCATGGAATTTATATGATCATGGAAAAGTCCGAGAATTCAAGACTAATATGAGTATATGCTTTTCCAGATGGTTGAAGAAATATAGTCTCCAGCTTGTTTATATTTATAGTTCTAAAATTTACATTTAGTCACACAGAGAACAATCTTAGTAAGAAAGAAAACCACAGGAAATACTTCTGGTAAGTTCCACTCTTATTAACCAATACTTCAAGCAACATTTGCCATATGTACAACCTGAGCCTGCATGATAAAGCCCTTCTCAAGTTCTAGTGTCCCTGGGTCAAGAGATTGGATATAAGATGTTCAGAGACTCCACTGCGGTTTATATTGATTGTGCCTTTGGCGTCAATATGGAGGAACAGGTATGGTGCACTGGGAACTCCGCCACCTGATACTCCTTCAGGTTAGGACCCACTGAAAGCAGGAAAATGAGACTTCAACAGAAAAGGAAACCGAAGACCCACTTTCTCCTTTCTTTCATGTTACAGTATACAATTTTTTGTTTGGAAAAACAAACAGAAATAAAAGACGAAGTGTGATTAAGACAGAGGACTCAGCTGGAAATCTATATCCACAGCATGAAGCACCTTTTTCATGCCTTCGAACTGATAAACTTATGCTAAACTATCTTTCCTAAAAGGAAAAAAAATAGTACTACTACTAGTGTATATATTTATGTTAAAAATTAATGAGTAGTTACTTTATGTAAAATACCCAAATTAAGGTTCAAATGTCATTTTATGAGACAGCAACAATTTGATAATTATATTTTCTTTAATGTTCATAGTGCTTTGTTTTATAAGGAGTGTTGTTTAAACTGTGAGGCAGAGCACATTATCTAATCTTGTAATATTCAGGTTTCTCAGCAGATCAAAAAACAGCTGCACATCTCCTATGGTCTAGGGAATTTAAACAGCAGAGAAACAGTGAGTTTTTGCAGATCTATGGCTAAAAGTCCGAGGCTCTTACAGAAAATGAAAAGTAATATGAATTGCTATGTTCAAGAACTTTTCATCTAGGGAGAGGAATATAAGAGAGAAGAGAATTTTGAAAAATTAGAATTTAATAGAAAAAAATCACCCTTAAACAGAAATCCTAAAAATTCCCCTATGAATATTTCAGTAGGTAATATGTTAAAATGGGTCAGAAAGTTGCTTCAAGGACAAGTTCAAATTAAACTGAGGCTTTCATCTTGAGTTCAGTTTTGCTAATCATTTTAATAATTGAAGATGTTATTTAAAGCAAGGTGGAGATCAGCTAATTATTTACTCTGTTTATGTTTTCTGTCAAAATTATGCCTTTCAATTGTTATAATAAGTATTACATTTAGGAAGATGCAGGCGTAGTATCTAGGCAAAATTATCCTGAGACAACCTCGATATGAGAATCAAAAAAAAAAAAAAAAAAAAAAAAAAAAAAAAAAAAAAAAAAAAAAAAAAAAAAAAAAAAAAAAAAAAAAAAAAAAAAAAAAAAAAAAAAAAAAAACCAAGTGTGCAGATGAAGTGCTAGAATGGGAAAAAGCACACAGATGATAGGAGTTTGCCTCACATTTATGTTTGCACAATGGACCAGAATGCTAGCATGAAACTGAGTTCTCATTCTGCTAGTGCTACTTGGATTTTTCCAGGTTCGTGACTACAGAGAGACATTAGATCTGGTTTCTCCCTTTATCCTGTCTAAGAACTTTCAAGGCCAGACAACCTATGTTTCTGGCTAACTTTCTTTGGTGTGTGTGTGTGTGTGTGTGTGTGTGTGTGTGTGTGTGTGTGTGTGTGTATTTTTGTCACAAGGTCTCACTGAGCATCTTGAACTCTTAGTGACCCTCCTGTTCTCAGCCTAAACAGAATTGGTATTACAGGTGTGAGCCACCTATGGTCATCTCAGTCTGCCCTGAGGGCAGGGCAGACAAAGCTGGCATGCCATGTGGTGCAAGGGATCGAACCCTGGTCCCTGCACTTCCCTAAACTTGAGTAGGCAAGTGCTTTACCCTGCTGAGCTCTCTTGCTGACCCTTGGCCAACTTTTTCACACCACAGGGCTAAGGATATAAGAAACCGAGCCATGAAGAACATACCTATGGGCGTATCGATGCCAACAAGTGGAAAAACCTGATGGAATGCAGCAATTACTTTATTTTTATTTTTATTTTTTTTTTGTCTTTTTGAGACAGGGTCTCGCTATGCAGTTGAGGCTGGTCCTGCACTCACTTTTGTAGCCCAGGCTGGTCTCGAACTCGCACCAATCCTCCTGCCTCAGCCTCCCGAGTGCTGGGATTACAGGCGTGAGCCACCACGCCCGGCTTTTAATTACTTTAATGTAAAGATAAAAGGCAAGCCCTTCACAAAATTCCCTTCTCCTTAACTACATCAAATATCATGAATTTATATAGGAATACCCATTTGACACAGAAACAAAGTTAAATAATGATGTTACCTGGACATAAGAAAGTTGAAGGTAGGGCATATAAAGTGAGTATAGTTTATGTTTTATAGATCTGGTGTTAAATCCTTTTGGCAATTTGTTACTAAGAGATAGGAAAAAATGTGTACATCTTGCAACAGTGAAACTATTTGTTTTTAAATAGTTCTCACTATGTGTTTCAGGCTAGATTTAAAGTGATTATGTGGTCCTGGAACACACAATAATCCTCCTGCCTTGCGTCCTCTGCTGTGGGGATTGCAGGTATACCACCACACCTGACAACGCACTATTTTGTGCTCTTGGTTTTCTTTATTATATTAAGAAACACACAGTCCCTACGCAGGAGGTGTCCCAATCCCATGGATCACCACTGGTGGTAAACAGGCCATTTGCTTACACTGTCACACCTCAAAACAGGGACAATTAAGTCTGTGGAGGAAAGGGATAGTTTGTCTCAAAACCAAGAGAACAGTCATGGTGACATCCACAACATAAGTGACTTGAGAGACATTTCCTTCAGACATTTTCTTTAGAGGATGCTACACAGAACACTGAGTCCATATCCATTATTGAAAACTAATCTCGATGTGGTTTAACTTCAAATAGGTGACCCACTGATAAGGGGGTGGGTGTCAACAGGGGAGGGTCATTGTACCTGTCCTGGAAGTACATAACTGTCCCCTCACAGCAGCTTCAGCCATGGTGATCATGAGCTGAGTTTCTCTGAGCCATCCAGCCCCTTCCACACGTTGCTGATCATGGGCCGGGATTTCTGAAACACAGCAGTCAAAATAAACCACTCTGTCTTTAAGTTTTAAGTGTTAGCATACTGTAAGTGCCAGCAATAGGAAAGTGATAAGAAATCCTTTCAAAACTTAACACAGAGGAATTAAAAACAAAACAAAACAAAAACTAGACAGTACAGATATGATTAGAGTGGTTTATTTGTTTTAAAATATTATGATTAGACACCTTTCCAGGATTTAAGACCCTAGCAAGTTGTGTCTTATCTTCCCTGGGTCTCTGACTCCTTCTCTTGAAAATTGAGAGGATGATGCCGATAGCAGTGGACGGATAAGAAGTAGAAGCCGCCGCAAATGTGGGGGAAAGAGTTCTATCTTATGATACACAGTGGAAATTCAGCATCTTTATGTATTCCTGAGAAATTTATTGCAAAATATCCTCTACACTTCAGTAATTTTGAGTAAGTTTACTACTTGGAAAATAAAATAATTCTGGCGTGCTCATTGTCTAGCTTTGAATGAGAACACAGCAAGAGCACCAGCCGTGTGAGGAAAGCCCCTTTGGAGTGATCTCCTAAGTAAGACCAAACCTCATTGCCTTTGTTAAATTTGTCTGTGGAATCATTAGTATTTGGGAGGGGTAAGCATGTTCACCAATAACAGTTCTGTTTAAGTAGAGTTTAACTATAAGACAAGGACAAAGAAGTCTACAAAAGCTACTGAATTTTCATGCGCGAATAACAGGTCAGCTGGAATGAAACACCAGTGCTTCTTCCCAAGATGCTGAGCAGAAATACCACCCTGCTCATTGTCTCTAGGGCTGCGAGGAAGCGTACACCATCTAAAGTGATGGACTTTCAGAGCGAAATTTTGAGCCATGAATTGTTGGGGATCGCAGTACTATGCCCTTCCCAGATTCTCTTTATCTTTTCAGTGTTTGCCACAGTAGAAATTTTGCCTAGAGTCACAAATCCACTTAAAATGAGGTTGTATTAAGGCTAAATTGCTAATTGCTTTTTATTATTAGAAAATGCTAGTTGCTTTGGGATAGTCACTATAAATTAAAATCAGAAACTATTTTTATTAGGAAGTATGATTTAGTTGTTTCCCTATTAATGCTAACAAGTGTTCTCACCCTGATGGGAGGTTCTTGAAATAAATCTGGCATGCCCTCTATTTTTTAGTCTTTGAAAAGCTTACATATTTCAACAATAGTCAGATCACATGCACAGTACTGAGCTAGGAGAGGTGGTTTCCCTTCATGTTAACTTGTGCTAAGGACCAGGTGGTGAAGTAGGCAATATTAGGTTTCAAGAGCAGCATAGGTTGGACCCACAGGCATCGAGGCCCAAAAGAAGAAAACGTCAGGACAGGGGTCAGAAAACACAGGAGCTTTCAAAACATACTGTCCAACAAGGTAACTGTCTCAGCTACTCTTCTCTCATTGCTGGGACAAATACCTGACACCCAAAATGAAGGAAGGAAAGGTTTGTTTAGCTTGCAGTTGTGGGAGGTTTCAGTCTATACTCAGCTGGCTCCACGGACAAAGTAGCACCTGACAGAGTAGCAGCTCCTGGCAGTGGCAAAGAGTAAGAGTGAAGGGAGTGGCAGCAGCTCAGGCAGCTAGCTGGCCTCTCTCTCTTCCTCACATTGCAATGCCAATTACCTGTCCGAGGGCAGGTGCAGCACCCACACCTACAATAATCAATCACAAGCTCCAGAAGCTGCCCCATACTGCCTGAGGCTTTGCAGGAGGACTGCTATGCACAAACCATAACAGTAACCAACTGGTTTTGGAGTGAAATTGACCTCAACAAATACTTTCAGATGAGGAAAATACCATGTTTGTTAACAGCAATGATAACTTCAGCTCCCAAAGCTAATTATGCATAGTTAAGTGTGCCATTGTTTCTAAATCTTATTTCACAAAGCCTATGTAACTTTAAAATTTATAAATGCTCTGAACTTTGTCCCAGACTGTAGCCCATTCCATTGGGCATTCTATGCACGTGTGCACACACACACACACACACACACACACACACACATACACCATATCCAAAAGAAAGCAGGAGTTACTCTTCACTGACCTCATGAGATACCGTGTTATCTACAGTAGCCCCAAAAGCAACAGAAAAAAGAACAATAGTTGCAGGAAAGGTTTTTACTCTTTCTGGAATATAATCAACAAATACTCACACTGATGCTTTAATGCAGTGGTGACCCCAGAGGTAGCTGTGGTCAACTGATGTCTGGTAATCAAATCAGTATCATTTGTGATTGTCTTCATTTGCTATTATTGTTAAGCTGGACCACTCTAAATTTAACAGCTTAGGTGACCCAAATTAATTATTTTGCATTTGTTTAGGTCAGAAATCTGGTCTAAGTATTGCTGTATGTTTCATGGCTTCCTGGCACATCGACAGGGAAACCCATGTGCTGTACTTCATGATATACAGAAGAAACAAAGTGGCGATAGCCGGACACTTAATTCTTTGCCTGGACTTCTTTTATGGCACATGAGATTTGAATGTAAGGAAGTTACTTCCGTTTCCTGTTTACGTTCCTCTTACATCAAAATACAGATCTTGTGCACAGTAAAATTCTCTTAGACCTAGTAAGCTGCGGGGGAAGAAGACCACCCTTGTTTCTCTTAGATGAGAAACACAGAGTAAAAGTAGATTGCCAAGTAAAAGACAGGCAGATAATAAAGTTAGATCAAGGGCTCCTTGTTGGAGTGGAAGGGCACACAGGAAGTGAGGAAGAACCGGGGAGTGGACAGGAGTGGCAGGAGTCAAGGAGCAAACAAAGAAATGGGAGCTAAGAACTTGTTCCCACACCATGCAAAATTGGGCGCTGCACACAAGTACAGGAAACAAGGAAAAGGTGGGGGACGGAGAGGTGGATGGAAGACGGTGTGGGAAGGGAAGGCACGCAATGGAGTCCAAGTGAGCTCTGTGAGCGCAGTGACCAGCTTCCTGCAGCTGTGTGAATGCGGTGCACCAGGCACATGCGCTAAGAAACTGAATTACGGGGGTATTTTTTTTTAATCAATACCGTGTTGTTTTTGTAATTGTAGCTTTGTAGTATAACTTTAGGTCAGGAATTGTAAGGCCTTTTGCCTTATCTTTGCTGCCCAGGATGATCTTTGCAGTTCCAGGTCTCTTTTGGTTTCAAATAAATTTTAGGAATGATTTCTCCGGGTCTGTGAGATATGTTGATGGTATTTTGATCAGAATTGCATTAAATCTGTATAACAATTTAGGGAGTATGGCCATCTTCACAATGTTCGTTGTTCCTATCCAGGAGCAGGGAATATCTTTCCATTTTCTGAAATCCTTTAGGATCTTTTTTTTCCAAAAGGTCTTTTATTTTTTTTTGTTAGGTTAATTCTCAAGTATTTCATTTTCTTTGGTGCTGCCATAAAAGATATTGTTACTCTTATTTCACTCTTTTTATTTGTTCTCTGTGTAGAAGAATGCTACTGACTTTTCCGTGTTGACTATATAGCCTGCTATGCTAGTGAATTTGTGTATTAATTCTAGCAGCATCTTGGTGGATGTTTTTGGGTCCTCCAAGTAGATTATCATATCATCTGCAAATAATGATAATTTAAATAATTCTTTACCTGCTTTTATCACATTCTATAGAGATTTATTAGAATATCAATGATTGATAGATAATACTAATTTTAAGTTGTCTAAGATGTTGGATACTCAAAAAGATAGTGACATAAAACTCAAGTATTTAAATTATAGAATAATAATATCACTAAGTTTTTCTTTTGGAAGGTCAAGAATACAAGTTTACAAGTGAAAAATTAGAGAAAAAGAAATGCTACAGGGAGAATATTTTGGCTCTAGCCCTTCAAGGTCAGTGAGGATTCAGGACATAGGAGAACCTGTGCTATAATATCCTGTAACTCAGTGTTTTCCCAAAATTTCTTTTCAAGGAGATTGTAGGGCTACAGTGGAAAGGGAATGAAGATGTATAATGTGGTTAAGGAGAGTCACCTAGAGGGAAAAATTTCTCTCAGCCTTTCACAGAGAGCAAGCTGTTTAAGCAAAGGCTGTGATTCATCCAGATGGCTGACACTGACAACAGTTCTACAAAGCACTGTACATGGTTTCAAAGTAATATTGATGGGATTTGACTCACCTTGAGATACACAAAAGTTACATGCTTTTTTATACAGGTCATGCTTTAACTTGCCCTTAACCACCCAGCACAAAAATTTAACCATGAGCCATAAAACATAGAGCTAGATTAGTATGCTGAGCTGTAAAAGGCTTAAATCATCAGCTTCCAACATTGCCAGTTTTGCCAATAACCCACGTCAATTATGGCATATTTGATTCTGTGTACAACTACTTTCTCCTAGCTCAATGAGAATAAATTTTTTGCACCAATAGTGATTAGAAAAATTTTTACATCTACACCCTGTGCTCTGTATAACTACTAGGAAGAAAACAATATGTGTTGTATCAAATATTAGGAATGTTCTACTAACATGTTTTGAAATTGTCACATTGATATTTCTTATTAAAATTAATAAAAATAATAAAATAGACACTGAAATAATGCAAAATGTGGTCTGGTGTGTAACTTCCCTCACTGGATCATGCCCTTCCCTCTGACAAGGAGCCATCCTGTAATGCTATTATCTGCCTGTCTGTTATTTGACACTTTACTTATGCTCTTCTTTTGTCATAGAAAAGAAATAAGTGAGATCTTTGCTCCCCTGCATCTCTCTGGCTCTGAAAGGGTGGTGCGTGGCTGGCCATAAGTGAATGCCCAAATCTCATGAGTGTAGTTTCCCAAATTTTATGAAAATATGCTCTGTGACAACATCTAGGAGATATAATGGTAACCAAATCTATCATGTATTTGGCCCGCCTTGTGGGATTTTTAAGAGGCCTACGTGAAATAAATTTTATGAAAATGCGAAACAGAACAGCTAGTGCACCCATCTTAGTTTCTGTATTTCCTAAATGTTGTGCCCCAAACATGATTACCAGGCTCTTGAGTACGAAAATGAAAAGAAGTAGTGAAAGATAATTTCATTTGATTTTTCTAAAATTACTACCCATATCTTACTATTCTCTGACCACCTGGGTCCCTTTTAACTTGCTTTTAAACACATTCATCCAAATATTTGGATTTTAAATATTTCTGTAGCTTTTGGTAAATACCATCTATCACATCTATATTCATCCATAGCGCATAAACATGAAAAAATTGGCCAGTATTTAAAATAGCTTTTCATGGAAGTCATTTCATTATTTTCTTTGTGAGTTAGTTTCCTGATGCCTCTCTAATCCTGTCCCCTTATTAATATCGCTGTAGATGCCAATGCCACATCATTTTGACAGCATTGCTCATTCATTTTACTCTTAGTTTCTAATGAATCATAAAAGGGTTTTAAATTGTGTACAGACTTGTTTAATAAGCACTATTTTTCTTATCCAGATTTGCTGGCTATTCCTTTCACATAATCTTTAAAATATTAAGCCATATTAAAAAATAAGTATTATCATCTCATTTGTATGTTCTTTGAAAGATTTTCCATATTCATAAGTGTCAGCAGATGACTTCATGTTTTTTCATTCTGATTAAAGAGGAACATAAGTCAAAATTTTGATACAAGCATATTTATCATTTTCTACACGGAAGCATCTAACATTTTCCTCATTCTTTAATGTTCCAGAAGTTGAATATTCTGCCAAGAAATTCTAAATCAAAATTCTCTTAGAGACTAGAGGTTACCACTATCACATTGTTCTTTTGCTAAACGTGTAGAAAATAAAGACAAACTCAAATTAATTCCACCATGCATTACTCACACAATCAAATATTGTAGTATCTTGTGTATGATTTTTCCTTTTTTGTACAAGCTAAAAATATTAAATGATATTTTCCATAAAGTTTACAATCCCCATGTCAGACGCTTTAAATGTGAAGGAAAATTCTTTGGCAATAAGAACAATGTAAAAGAAATAGGAAATCACTAATTCTCAGGAGATTAATTGCATATTGTGAAAAAGGTATCAAACTAGTTAACGTAATTTTTTACAAATTTTAAGAATTTTATTTGAACCCATAAATTTAATTAGAAAACTTTCATTTTTCTATTCTAAGACTTCAAAAAGCAGTAAAATAATGTAATTATAAGAAATACACTATCATGTTTATAATAAATTCACCTTCAGTGACATATCTCCAGTATGTCTATCTAGGATAACGATACAATTATATTTCAAGTTCAGAAACATCTGAGAACATGTAATTATTATTGATCATATATATTTAATGTATAGATATCAATATTACCCTGATTGAATCAGTACCTACAGATGTGCATGTTCTTTTTTGATGTATTTGTGAATCTCTTTTTTTCCTGGCTTAGACTATCCCCAGGTGTTTACACTACCATCAGGCTATAATTTTCACCACTAGTTATGGAGATCCACAGTTCGCTTTAATGTACCATTCACATTATCACTTTCACAGCAGGCTCTACACCCCCTACAAGATCATACGTCTTGCTCTTGCGCTGTCCCCTTGAAGCACATAATGCTAGCTGCTTGTGCCACCCACTGCTCTGGGAATTCACAGGTCTGTCTTCTCTTCCTGCCCTAGGAGAGCATCTAGCTTACCATAATTCTCCTGTCAGTCCACCACAACATACAGTGCCCATTTTTGGATCCAAAACAAACAAACAAACAAAAAACTGATGAGCACTTCTTTTTAGAATAGGATATCAAAATGTTCCACTCCTGAATCCATTCCACTAGAACAATGAAGCTGCCCTAAAACAGAAGACATACTGCATCATTTTATATTTCAGGATGATTTGACCATTTTTTTATTTATACTTATTAAGGAAGTTTGTGTACATTTTCCAAAAGCACAAGGGAACACTGGAGCAATTCCAGCTGTGTGACCAGGGAGCAGGCCTCCTTTACCTGGTCACCTAGGTCCTTTCCAGGTGTTGGTCAGCTCTCTGCTGTACTTTCCTCCACCACGGCAGCATCTCAGCAATGTAAAAGTAGGCATGCGTGACACCTAGACCCTAAGATGTATGATAAAGGTAAATATTCACACAGCAAACGTAAACAATTTTCCAAAGGAGCACAAACATGGTCTCAAGTTTCATAAGAAAGGTCACAGTGGAGTAAATTTTTGGAGTTTAATTCTAATTAAGAGAAGGTTACCCTGGCCAGGAAGAAGGTGGCCTCTCCTCTAGGGCCATAAAGAAGGTTTCCTTGGTCCATATTTAACACCAGCATTAAACATTACTTTTTCATTACCAAGTAAAAAAAGAAGAAAGAAGGTTTTCCTTAAAAGTTGTTTGTACTCCATACATCAAAAATAGAGTCAGGACCAGCAAGATAGCTCAGCACACTAAGTGCTTCCTTAGGCAAGGTCTATTCATAGACCTCTTCCTCAGGTCTATTAATGTCTCTTACATCCTGGGAGGAAAGAGGAAAGTGAACCTTACCTTTTTTAGTTCAGGATTCCACATTTGACCTAAACAATGACAGAGGAAGGACTTTCACATCAGGTGCTTGGCCTGTCCCTTTGTTTTGTAGAAGCAAAGGACTACATGCTATCTAACCGACAGAACTGCTCTACGTAAAGGTAAGGGAGGGCACAGTGTATTCTTAGGACTCTGCTGAGGGAGTCAAGGAGCTCTATATACTGCAAATCAGATTGTGTCTCATGTTATACAATAGTCATATTTTATAATTCAAATTAAGAAACTTTATTTTAACCTTTGTTTTCATATGTGGAATGTTTCTTTTCATTGTTTAAAATTATTAAAAAAATCTTTTATTTATTTATTTGGTACAAGGTCTTGCTACACAGCCTGAACTTATAGTGATTCTCCTGAATCAGCCTGTCCCGCCCTCAGATTATAGGCCTGAGGCTCCACACCTGGTTTCAGTGGCCGACATGGTACATCTGGGGTTCTGGAGCCCCTATGGCATGTGGTACGGGGTACTAAACAGGGGTCTTTGCATATTCCAGACAGGCATGTAGAACGCCGAGCTATTTCCCTAGCCTGGAAGGTTTCTTAGTATGTAACTTTGCTGATGAAATACACGCTGACTATATGTGTTGTTATAGTGCTGCTAGTGGCATACACAAACTGTTTAACCCTTCTCTGAACTGTACTAAAAATAAATTCAGAGCACTTATTCTAATTATAGCATAAATACAACCAATGGACATAATCATGCTTAAATTCAAGAAAAGTGCTGAACACTTGGAAATTACCAAACTTAATTCAAGGTCCTTATTTGTAGTTAAAAGCTCTTTCTTCATGCGGAAGGTAAATATAAAGACTAAAGGTGACCAAACAACTTTCCTGAATAATGCAAGAAGAATGGCCCCTACCCCAAGTTCACTCGGTTTACAGAAAAATATAATTTTATAGCTATTTTGTATATATTTCTACAGAATGGGAAAGAAGTGTGGAATAAATTTTCAAATAAGAAAAATAAGCATAAAAGACACCCATATCCACATACAGTTTTCCCATATTAACAAGATACTAAGAAATATTGTGGTAGTCTTTGCATTTTCCAGACAAGTGCTTAAATTCCCTAAGTTATATTGCATGTTAAGATAAATGTATATAAATTCATTTATCAGTGGAAATTTTCTCAGGTCATATGACCATTATTTCATAGTTGACATAGTAAATAATACTTCTTGGCATCTTCCTTCCATTTTTTTAAGCTGCTTAGATGGTGCCCCAATTTTCCTAGTTTACTTTGCTATCGCAACAGTAAAACACTAGCAAAAATCTTTTGTGGTCAGTTAGTACTTTACTTTGCAAAAGTAAACAAGATCTCTTTAAATATATGTTCATATGTATGGAGAATATGAATAGAGTCCCTCATTCTTTTAAAGATTGTACTTTAAGGTTAATGTAACGACTACATTATGACTAATACCTGTAATTCATCTCCTTGGAGAAAGTTTCAACATTCAGTACGTGAATACCATTGATTAAGGGAGCTCTTGGGAAAATATTACAAATGGAGATTAAGGACAAAAACTACGAAAAGAAAAAGCTGCATGAAGCAGAAGAAAAAGGCAAAGGCCAAACAGCAATACATAGTGAGGAAAGTTGTAAAAATGGAGGTCATTAAAATGTGCAATTCGAATAGATAATAATCAGAGTTGAACTTAGACAAATGACCACTATGATGAGCTTTAGGACACGATTTTTATGCATCATTAAATATAAAGAATAGGAGAGATGAGTGCATAGTCTAAAGACGAATCTGAGCAGATCGAGAATGATGGATGAAGGCCGGGTCACTGCGGACAATGTCCCAAGCTTTGTCAAGGTTTGATTTTGTGCTCATTACATTTCTTACAGCACATACAATTAAGAGAATTAAGATACATTTTGAAAAAAAATGTTTGAAGTACTATTTTTGATCATTTTATAATGGTAAAAATGTTTCTTATATTTTTCATTATTGTTCAATCTAAGCAAACTAGCCAGTCATTAATATAGAAAGGCAGTAAAATAAAATAAAAAGAAAAATGTTTATCAAGGTATTCCTGACACTTTTCTTTCACCTGTATACTTGCTAAAATACAGAAACTATATACACAACAACAGTATTTGCATGAAGTGATTTTCAGGATTTTAACCTCAGAAAATTTACACTGATTTGTGTAATTGCAAGTATTCAACACTCTGGTATTCTTCAGATGATTTGGAAGAGTCTCAAGTTCATAACTGTTTGTAGCATTCATGCTTGAGACTAATTCTTGAGATATGTTAAACCCAAAGACACCAGTCTCTGACAATAGACTGCTAACATCAGGTGTTATTGAATCAGAGAGTTACCCTCATCTGCAGAAAATCTGTGATTTTTTTATATAGACGCTAAAATAGAAGGTAGTTCTGTATCTCTATAAAAAAGAATTTCCATTAAAATTATTTTCTACATCAAATTCATAACTCTGATCTTCATATTTAGGGAAACTAGTTAAAACTAATTTAAGGTCTGGCCGAACAACTTAGTGTATTGAAGCACCTGGAAGCAGGCACAAGGTCCCCGGGGTTTCAATCCCTGGACCCAAAGGGCTGGTCCTGCCCCTGGGATACACTCAGAGGGCAATTGGGACTGGGCATGGTGATGCAGACCTGTAATCCCAGCTCTCGGGTGGCTGTAAAACAGGCAGATCATGAACATGTCTGATCTACAGACTAAATAAAAAAAAACAAAAACAAAACAAAACAAACAAACAAACAAAAACAACATATAAATCTAGACACTAAATACATAAAAAGAAGCATGAACAGATTGAACACCACTTGATGTAAACTTTTACTTCATTTCTGAAAGGTATGAAAACTTCAGGCAAAATGTCATTACACCACAATGAGTTTCTTTTCTGTGTAGTGTGCCGTGGACGTTGGTTAGGAATCCTGCTGATGTGGGTGAATGCGATACTGTAGTCTACTCAGTGTTAACGAAGTAGAAGGAGAAATAGAGAACAGTAAGTAAAGAAAGGGAGAACAAGGAATGCAGAGAGCAAGGGAAGGTCCCAACCTAGTAAACGCTTTATCATGCAGGCCACTAGTGGCCACTTTTATGTAACCATTGCTGGGCATTTTGTCTTCCTCATGGTTGCATTCGTTATAAATTGAAGAAATGTCCCAAATTAAAAATTTTTCAACAAAAAAGCATGCCCTCTCCCACAGTGAATATAGTGGGTTTTGTAATCCCACAGTGGGTCAGGGATGGAAGCCAATGACTGTGTCCACGCACCTGTGGTCCTCATGAAGCACAGTCTCCTCTCCACTTTTGGTGAATCACTTATTTAGGAATCCAATCATCACAGCAGTGGAAGAGACAAAGATGTTTGTCGGGGGGTTTATTTATAACTATAAATATAAAAGTCTGTTAATGACTTTTTTGCCTTGACTTTTGCACAGATTTGACTTTAAAGCTAAACTTTGCTATCACAGAAACAGAAAATAGCTAATAAAAGTGGCTTGGTAATGCATGAAATAACCTCGCACCTTGGGTTGTCATAAACTGTTGTTGTTATTTTGGTTTTTACTTGGCAGTAAAATTCTTAAGCCAATCAGAGAGCTCAGAGGACTAAAGTGTTTGTGTATGCAGGCTCAGGGATTGATGTTTGAGCTCCTGTATGCCCTGCTGGCCCCACTTCTAGGGTGTGCTGTGAAGCGGCTGAGACTGGGCCTGGTGGCACGCGCCTGTAATCTCAGCCCTTGGGAGGGTGAAAGGAGGAGAATCATTATGAGTCCAGTCTGTGTAGTGAGACCCTGTAGACTCCATAATAAATAGCCCTCCCGCAAAGCAAAGACCAGATGAAAAGAAAAGAAAAATTTCAATATGCTATTTAAACTATCCTTGAACATATTTTAGCAAAATAAAAGCCAGCAAAGCAATTGTATCTGAAAGCTTGATAGTCTTATAAACTGCTCTTTAAATCTTTAAAGAATATAAGCAGAGCTTTTGCGATCTTCAGTGTATCGGAAGTAAAATTATTTGCACTTACTCACTTTCAACAATGTGACTCTGGTTCCATCTTTAAATGTAACTCTTTCCTTTGCAAATCAACGGTGCACGAGTCTTCTTCAGTTTATAATTAGTGCTGATTGCTTTAAGAACAGGCTGTTTCTCACTTTCATTTCAGTGTTACAAAATTATACTGGAGAAGTAAAGTTATTTTATTAATTTCTTTATTTTTAAAATATTTACAGTGCTTTACATTTCAAAACATCCAACAAATGCTCAATAAGAAAAAAAATTCACATCCAGAAGAAAATCAACTCTTATTTTTTTTGCAATTAATATATTATCCTTAAAATAATTCGTTTGAAATAATTTTTTCATGCATCACAATTTTGTGAATGATTAATTTTTAAGCAATTATTTATGATCTTCACCTCTTTCAATTTTGAAAGTAATCTATAAGAAGACTTTGGCTTTCTTTATATCTAGAGCTTGTACATATAGCTGAATGTTCTTAATGAGATGCCTTTAAAATTGTGCATGAGCTCACATATATGCACATACTTACTCTGCTATTGTTACTCCCTTTACTATGCAATATACTTCATCCTGTGAATATATGTCCCAATATCTTCAAGATAGCTCCCCTTACTGATGAATTGTACACACGCAGTTTGATTCTTTGACTAGCATTGTACACAGATGCAAACATAGATACGAAATATATCTATGCAAAGTGACACATGATACAGAGGAACCTTTCATGGTGGTGGCAGAGAGCAGAGAGAAAAATGGAGCAGTGACAGCAAGAATGGCAACTGCCCAAGGGCATCAGGAAGAAAGTCTGTCTCTCCTATGCTGCATTCGGGCTCTCTGCGCCAGGTGGAGTGTAGCACTCACACCCATAATTCCAGCAGTACTAAAACCCATAATCCCAGTGTATCATGAGTTAATCTCAAATTCTAGAAGTCCCCACCTCATGACTGCTTCAGGCTTTGGGAGGACAGCTAGATAAAAACCATAACCAAAAGATACACAGCTACTTTCTCTTAGTTCAAAAAGAATAAATATTTGCATTACTAGTGTTTAGACAAGATATCATGTCTGCATTTTGTACTCTGAATCACTTATGAAGACAGAAATATGCAGTGTACTACTTATTCTAACTGTTCTACTAAGCTGCCTTGAAATTGTTTCATTGCTAGTTCTTTCTCATTAAAATTAATTTAACAAATAATAAAATTAAATTAAAAAAGAACATAAAAGACAGTGTAAGTCACATGGCCATGGAATTTAATGATCAAAGTTAAATAGTTAGTTTTCACAAAGGGCAAATAATAAATTAGAAGCTATTTCTCCAAAGGACAACATGTAGTATCAGAAGAGGTTAAGTTCTACAGTGGCATTCAAAGGCTCCAAAATTTCTCTTCAACGCACAGTTTCTTGGGTTAGCTGAGTTGTGGAACAGTTTATATAGCAACTTGTCCGTGTTGTATACTTTTAACCCACTGTCTCAGTTACTTTTCCTTCCCTGTTGGGACAAAAATATCCAGTACCCCAAGTTAAGGAAGGAAAGGTCGATTTACTTTATGGTTTGTGGAGTTTTTAATCTATACTCACCCGGGCAGAGTGACACGTGGCATATGGCAGCAGTTCATGACAGCAGAAAACAGCAAAGTGCAAAGAGAGCTGCAGCCTCTCTTCTTTCCTATATTGCAAGCCAGCTGCCTTGGGATGAGGATGCTGAACTCACACAGTGTCCATGCCCTCCGCATGCAAGAATGAAGATGTTTACAGAGTAAGAACCCTAGCTCCCTGCTGAGTCACTTAAACTTCATAGCTTCTCAAGTTGATACAATGTTTCAACCAGTACACCTAACACATACTCAGATCTGGAACTTGTTCAGATCACATTCTGTAACGGAATAGTATACCTGCAAACAGGAATATGTTGCTTTTCAAACCAAAGAGGCGAAATAAGCAGTTGAATTCATTGTTGTGTTTGTTGTCAAAAAGGGCAGATCAGCTTTTGCATGATTATGGAAGGGTTCCATCAACATGTCCTATGGAACCTGTGGGACACTCACATTTTCCCTGAGGTAGAAGATTCTAGTTATTACAAGAGCACAGCGCAGTAACCCTCAGAGGTATGTACATGCCAAAGGCTCATCTTCAGTAGCTCACTGCCTTCCCATTGGTCTGACCACGCACGCTCGTTCCCATCTCCCATGAAGTAAGCAGCTTCACTCCCCCATCCCCTTCTGCCATGATGGGAACATGGGTTGAAAACACACACCAAGTTAACCTCTCCTCTTTCTATTGTAGATGTCAGGCATTTTATTCCAGCATTGGGAATGCTGGCCAATACAATATAAGTCCAAAGTGATTTCTTAATATCTATTTATTTCTGCATAGTTATAAATATGAGGTAAGAAAATTCTAGGTTTATCATCACTGTATGCTCTACTTTGAGTTTCTGATGTGGTGAGTTTCTTCAAATCTGTAGGAAGGCACAATTGGTTTACCTTTCTGTTTTCCTAGGTAGAAGCTGTATTAGAGTTTTTTCCTATGCTTTTCCCATGTTAATGTGTTAGGATGATTTTGTCTGCTGTTAAGCATATTTTCAGTTATGCTATATAGCGCTTGGAAAATACCATGCAATGAACGCAGGGTCCTTTAACCACTCTAAGAAATAAATCAGACTTTAATAAGCCCTCACACTGACTGGTAGACTATAGTGATTTCAAAGATCTTAGGATCTTCAACTTTGCAACTTCTCCGAAGATGTTGGGATTACAGGCAATGAGAGCCATGACCCAGTTCTCCCTGAGATGTCTGACTGTTTTCCTTTCCTTAAGGCATGGTAATCCTGGTAATCAGGCATAGATCCCTTTGGGAATTTGGAGAGACAGATTGAGCAGTGTAGATTTTGGGCTGCATGACAGGGTCCTTCCTCCAGGAGGCCTGACATCCTCTTTACTCAATAGATCAGAGACTTTTAAATTGGTTCAAGGGTGGCAATGAGAGACCAAGATTCTCTATTTTCGTGACTCAGGTTAGGTTTGCTTTTTGTGTCTGAAACCATTTGTGCTTATACTGATTCAGTAAAAGCTTGGTACCCTGCCATATACTTAGCACGAGCCATACCATGTTCAACTAGTAAATGCCATTATACTGTGTGAGTCAAATTATTTTGATTATTGCTGTATATTTCATATGATAACCACACATGTCTAGCCTTTGTCAAATAAATGCAGCCATTGGGCCTTTGTCAGTTCACTTTCAGTTATTGCCATTCTCTTTAAATTTTTAATTCCTTGCTTCATTCCCCAGTATGATTTCTGACCTACAGGAAAGTATGACTCTTATCTCCTTGAAATGCTGAAAAGTGTCTTATTTGCCACTTATGCAAAGACAGATGGTCCTGACAAGGCACAGCAGTGATTTGCAAATCAGGGAGATTCCTTCAGGTTCTTCAGGCCCTTGAGACCTACACGTTTCAAGCAGGTACAAGGGCTGCTTCTGTGGGCAGAGGACACTCAGTAAGGTTGAGGATCTAAAGTTTTTTGGTGTTATAGTTTTTGACATTCTCAGGCTCATTGAAATTGACCCTGTGTCTTCATCTCAGGACTTGCATCCATTCAGGAGTCCACTGGCTCCTCAGTCAGTGCCTAACTTCGGAAAGGTTACCTTTGGAAATGTAATTTACATTGTAATGAAGTTACTTTAAAAATTCAACCTTGGAACTATTATTATTTTTTTCACAAATCTTGACCTTGTAACTATGGGAGACAAAGGTTTCTTTCTGACTCAGTGAAAGTTTGAGCTGAAAATTGGAAGTCTAAGACTCTCTGCTTCCTTCAGTAAGTCCTCCAGGTTAATGAGAATCCCCAAGTCAAATTTCTTACGTGTTCCTTTTAATGGCAATGTCCTACAATAACAAACATCTCGCCACCTAGACTTCTGCCTTTTATAGATACTTTGTTACATGTCTCCAGAGGTAATAATTTGAATAACATTTTACTATGTTATATGATAGATTATCATAGTTTTCAGTAACACTGGAGTCATTGTTCACTGGTTTGAATCAAATCAGATTAGAGAGCCAGGACTGTCATTCCAAGAACCAAAACATAATATACACATACAAATATATATATGCACATAAATGTAGCTTATAATACATATTATGATATAGTACACATATTTAGCAATTTGTTATGGGCTTTTGGCTTAGAGAAAACTGATTTAGCAGTCTAATAAGAAGTGTCAAGTACGCTTCTCACACTAACCTTTGAATTTCATACAGAAGAGATTTTTTTTAAAAAGTAATTACATACAATTGAGTCTTGAAAACGTAACTTGAAAATGCAGGAATAAATGAAAACATATGGGCTTTTTTGCTGACTGCTGTGTTTCTGATAATCCTGTCCTGAAGGAAATGGGTCATGTATCCGACGAGGAATCCTGGATGATATAAATGATTCAGAGGAAGCTAAAGGAGTCAAGAGTTTAGCTGCGCCGCCCCACTAGGGTCAACCTGCTAGCAAGAACTGTGCTGCACAGTAGACGCAGATAGGTAAGCACAGGAAGGGGATTCTGGGAGATGTAGTTTAGTTTAACCATGATCACATTACAAAGCCACCGCCTTTAACATAGTGTGGTATCTTTTAACAAAATTTTAAACTTTCAAGTCTGGGTGTGGCGGTGCACACCTGTAGTCTCAACACGAGGACAGCTGACAACAGGAGGATCACTATGAGTCTGAGCTGCGTAGTGAGCCCCTGCACTTGCACACACACACACACACACACACAAATTAATAACGAATACATAAATAACAAATTTTAAATTTCCATTTTTAAAATTTCTGTAAATACAGTGTGTTTACCAGTCAGGCTAATTACGGTGTTAACCATGATTGAGTGAGCGTATCTGTCCTCATGCACGTACGTATGTTAACATCACATTTTCTGCTGCAGTTATGCTAACCTTGCAGAGTGAACTGATGTGTTTGGCATGATCGCCTCACCAGAATACGACACAGTCTTGTGACAAGGTATAATATCTGAAAGATATACTTAAATCAGGGCTAAAATCACATGGGTTTTAACTTAATGAATAATAGTCTCTAATAAGGATTCTATGGGCCTTAGGATTATTGATCTGTTTCTTTCCACAGTATAGATGGCAGGTTTACAATACTGTAGTTTAATGTTGGTGTATTGCTGACACCGAAGGCTATCTTAAATAAAGATTTTAGCTACAAGACATCTACTTTTATAATGAAGATACAGAGAAAAACCCACATTTATTTGGTTCTCACAGTGTTCTAGGCACTATTTTAAATTACTCACTTCCCTGTCTCTTATTTTATCTCTCTGCTGAACCTCGTCCTTCGTTTTGTGAGCCGCATTTTCAAGTGGGCAAACAGGAGACCCACAGGGACTAAGTCACCTGTTTCCCAATTCCTGAACGGTGCATGTGGTAGAGGAGCTCAGGCTCCCCCAGCCAATGGCCACAGGCAATATTGGGCTGAAATGCTTTCCTGAGAAATCACTTGTCAAAACCTAGGATGACTCAAAAAGACCACGCTGAGGGACAGAGTGCCTGCTTTCTGTTTTAGCTTTCCTTTGGTTTTTCTGATAAAGGCTTTACTGTAGCCTTGTTGAAAATGGCCAGCGCATCCCCATTTTCCCACAAAGTAACCTATTTTCTTTTTCATGCAAGCCTGTGTTTTAGAGATCTGTTGCTCAGATTGAATAGTTCAAGTGAAACAGCGCATATGTTTTTCAGCTCCGCTTGTCATAGACTATCTCAGTGTGAAGATCTGGCACATTCACTTAACCCTTGTACACAGTTCATAAATTCAAACTAGGTTTGGGGCTGATGATTACATGTTACTCATACTGGTAATAATATCTAAAACTCCACACTTAGCCACAGTACTTGTTTATTAAATAAATTAGGTTGCACTACATAAAACTGTCTTGGTGCTAATCATTGTGCATTATTGTCTTTTAATTTTTATTCTGTTTCTATTGATTTGTACCAACCATGTTTATTATTTATGCTTGACTGTTTCCAAAATTCAACTGAAAGGTGGATGCAGTTAAATTTTCTTTACATAGAGTATCTATACATTATCCACCCAGTTGTCTGAATGTGTGCCACCTTGCAAGGTTGTGTCCTCTTGTCAGCCTTGGTGACATTGCTGCAATTATAATTGCCTGATTACTGCCTCAGCTTTTCCACAGAATTTTTTTTTTATTTGCAAACAGACTTCCAAACTTGTTATTTTTATTCTGCCTGTGATACAGTAGTTTCTTGTCATTTATTCTCTTTCTGTTTTTATTTGGTGCTATGATCCATATAATTTCTTTGGTCCTTGAAGCACATATTATATCTCTGTCTAGGTCAGCGGTTCTCAACCTGTGGGTTGTGACCCCGGCGGGGGTCGAAAGACCAAAACACAAGGGTGGCCTGAAGCCATCGGAAAATACATATTTCCGATGGCTTTTTAAACCCATGGTATGTCATGGTGAAATATCATTTATTGGAATTAGTAATAAATATTTCTCAACATATAATTAACTATTGTTTTGTGATTTATCACTATGTTTAAATTATGTTTGCTTTGTAGCAATGAGAATACATAATGCATATCAGGTATTTACATTCCGAATCATAACTGTAGCAAAATGACAGTTTTGAAGTAGCCACCCAAATTATTGTTTGGTTTGGGGTCACTGCACCACGGGGAACTGTACTGCGGGGTCACGGCCTTAGAAAGTTTGAGAACCACTGGTCTAGGTGATGCTGCGCATTATCTCCTCCTGTCTGGAGAAGTCTCAAATTCCTGTGAAAACTTTTTCTTGCTTTTCAGTTAGGCTTTTCTTTAATTAATTCTAAGTTGCTTCTTTAGATAGGTTCATCTTTGCTTCATACCCTTGAGCTTCCTGTATCTCTCCTTCCTCTATTCTGTTTTCCTTCTGTCTTCTTTTCCCTTCCTTCCTTTTTTCTTCCTCCCCTCCTTTCCCTCTTTCCTCCCTTCCTTCCCTCTTTCTCTCTCTTTCTCTTTCTTTCCATTTCTTTCTTTCTTTTTTCTTTCTTTCTCTTTCTTTCTTTCTTTCTTCTTTTCTCTCATCCTTCCTTCCTTCCTTCCTTCCCTTCTTTCCTTTTAAGAAGCGAAGAAGGGTCTGGGAGATAGCTCTGTGGCACAGGTGCCTGCACTGGCAAGTGCAAGGTTGTGAGTTTGAACCCCAGTTCTGCACAAAAAAAAAAAAAAAAAAAGCGAAGAAATAATCTGTACATGTGTTCTTGCTGTTTAGGGTTTATTGCTGTGACTTCTTCTGTCGCTAGGAAAATACTACATCTCAATTCTTTACGCTTTCTCCTCTTTTTAATTATTTTAAGTGTTGCATAATAATCTTCAAGTTTTTGATTTACCTTTTTAATATCTATGCTATGATATTCACCAAAATATTACAGCACACACATGAATATTTATTCTTTCACTCTATCTACTTTCTGGTTCCATTGCTCATAAAATGGTCCTCTATTGACTTTACCTGGAGCAAAAAGAATTGATTTTGTGCCAGTATTCTAGGAATAAACACCAAAACATCAGAAGACTCACACAGTCAAGCACCTCTGTGGTGTCTCACAAAAACTGTAATGCCAAAAATATGTTGATATTTCTAATTTTACTTACTGATCCTGTCTCCTTTCTTTTCTTCTTTTCTTGTTGTTTCTTAATACCTTTCCAAATACACAAAAATAAAGAAAAACCTGCTGCCAGTGTGACCCTTAGGATTAAAAATCCACATGATAACAGTTTCAATTCTGTCTTCTATCAAAGCAAAACAAAATGTTCACGTTGAAGAAATATTATTAAAGTGTATAAAATAACCTTCTGTAGCATTATATCAGTCTCTTTTATTTTGGTCAGGTTTCCTTCTGATTTTCGAATTGCCTACCTTGAAATTATAACAAGTGCATTCAGTTTTCCTTATCATACTCTATTTTCAGTATCATGTCCACTTACCTTTGTTTTTTCCTTTCTGGGCTTTCATTAAAAAAAAAAAAAACAACACAGAATCTATTTTGTACCCTTGCTATGGTCACCTTTCTCTCTCACTTATTGCTATCAGAGCTTTGAATTCAATATTAGTGGTTTTCCCACTTATGCATAGTTAATATATATCAGATATATGTGAGTTTTCACAACTAAAGCATCACAGACGAGGATCCTTGACTGTCCACTGTTCCCGAAATATCCTTTCTTATTATTAGTCCTTAGGTATTATCAGGTTCCACTGACACTGAACCTTAAATTGACAAAACGTGCATATAATGTGGAAAGGAAATCACAACTCAGTGTGGGCGTGGTGGCGAGCACCTGTAATCGCAGCACTTGGGAGGCTGCGGTGCAAGAGGATCGCTGCGAGTCTGATCTGCGCAGTGAGACCCTGTGGACCCTGTACTAAATACATTAAAAATGATAACCCAATCAAGTGACGAATCCCTTAAAATATAGACGTTTAGGTGTTGGTCCTTATAAGGAACCAACTAAATAGTTCTTTTTTTTTTTTTTTTTTTTTTTGCGGGACTGGGGATGGAACTCAAGACATTGTACTTGCCGGACAAGCGCTTATTCTACGGAGCTATTTCCCTGCCCCCCAACTAAATATTTCTGACTCCTACCTTACTGTATTTAACACTGATATTTGTCACTGTATTTATTTTCATTTTCAGCTGCTGGTTAGTTACTCAATTTAAAGGTACATGATTTTTCTGATCAAGATAGAGGGGATTTGCTATTCATTTTCAACCCATAACATGTTTTAGAGTGAGAATGATATAATTAAATATGACAGAATATAGATGTGCAAAATAAATATCTGTGGGTCCATTTGGCAACCTTTACTTAAAAATCTATTTTAATATATAAATCTGCATAACTTGTGCATCAATTTTAAACTGTAAAGACAAAACAAACACATATATTTTATTAGTACATTAATCATACTGTCTAATCATATGTTCACATTATTAAGTAAATAATTAAATATGACTCTTTTATCATTGTTTGTGTCACTTCGTTGAAAAATGAAGTTCTGTGATGGCATTTGTTTTTCTTGTTTGTATTAAAGAATCTCGTCTATCTACCTTGTATTCTGGTAGCTACTTTCAATATAAAGACACAACATATTCACTATTGTTATTCACTTCCTATTTTGCCAGGAAATTTTACTTCGTTTTTCGTAAAATATAAAAGAAGCCAGATATGAACTCACACTAAGACAAATAATCTCAAATTTCTGCCAATGAAATTGGTTGTACAATGCTAAGAAATGAATAATTTGATGTTTTCAAACTAGGGTCTCATTCTATGAAACAGAAAACCACTAAAATGCAGAAAATTTAATTTTGATATTTTTAAATCATGTATTTAGTTTTTTGGCACAGGGTCTCATCACAACACCACACACCTTGGACTGACAGTGGTCCTCCTGTTTCAGCATCCTCTACACTGGGATTACAGGTGTTCTTCCCCATGCCAGGTTTCAGTACCAGGAACCCAACATGGGCCCTTAAAATTCCAGGCAGGTGCTCAGACCGCTGAGCTATCTCCCCCGTGCAGAAAATTTCAGTTCTGCCCGTGGCTTTATAAGTTATATCTTTTTCTGGAAATGTCACTGGAAATATTGCAGTCTCACAAAGTGCTCAATGCCACTACCCTGTCTGCATCCAAGACACTACTGCATATTTGCCTGTAGAAAAGCAGACTGGGCTTTGCATCTTGAAATCTCACTACCTTACTCTTCATGTATTGCGGATTGAAAGGATCACATTTCCTTTGGACATTGTTCGTTCTTTAGTGACCAGTGGAGTTTGGAAAGTAAGCCAGCATGCTGGCAGTGAGTAATGTGTTCATGCAAGTCAGGGTCTATGGTATTTTTAGGAAGAAAAGTGGAAAATTTTATTTGAAAGAACTGCTTTTGTGGTCATACAAGCTTAAGGACAATGCCATTCATGATACCTGCACAATCCTGAGTTCCCCACTACCATTTTGTCTCCTGAAATATATCAGAACTCTTTCTTCTTAAATAGCAATATATGTATTTGAGGAAATCCAATTTTAGTGAAGTGGCTTAGTCAACAGTCAAATAATATTAATTATTGTGGTTTCTCTTTCTGGTATACTAGTAATATGCGTCCATATTTATGAACAAAGGAAGAAAACAAAAATTGATAGCTAAGCTTACACAGAAGAAGGGAAAATCAGAGGAATGTCGCATCGCTTTAATTATTTATGGACCTTGGGGGCTATAAAATTTGTGTATGCTTATCGGTAAGAGCGTGAGTTAGACCCTAGGTTCAATCCCTCCCTAACTCCACCTGCAAAATAAAATAAATGAATGACAAACATATTCATCTGTATTCAAGTAATTAAGTGTAACAAAAATACACAATTTTACAATATTTGAAACCTCAAATGTTTCTGTGCAATTTTAAGTAGAAATTATTTGATAAATACTGGAAGCAGCCGGGCGTGGTGGCTCACGCCTGTAATCCCAGCACTTGGGAGGCTGAGGCAGGAGGATTGGTGCGAGTTCGAGACCAGCCTGGGCTACAAAAGTGAGCGGAGGACCAGCCTCAACTGCATAGCGAGACCCTGTCTCAAAAAGACAAAAAAAAAAAAAAAAAAAAAAAAAAAATACTGGAAGCAAATCGATGACTCTATGTGTGGGTGAGACTCATATCAGAAAACCAGACTACATACAAATATTTTCTCGACCTACATACCAACAGTTTTCCCGAAAGCACATGGAGAAAAATAATGTGGGGTTTTGAAACCATGAATACTCTGACTGATTGTCTGCTCGTTGGACGTGGAGCACAACTGAAATTGCACGTTTCCTCTGGACATGCTATCCTTTCGCTGCACATCGTGGAGCACCTCAATTTTCATATTGCAAATAAACCTAGTTTTTATTTTATTTTAGTCATACTTTTCAGCATCATGTTACAGGATGATGGTATGTGTTTGTCTCGATAAAAGTATGTAATCGTTAACATTTATGCGTCTCCTTGGTGAGGAGACAGACGCCACACACACGATCGTTAGCGGGTAGGTAATTCAATTGCTGGCACATTAGGAATTGTAACCCAAGGCTGATAATATAAATGCCAATTCTGTCCTCTGTCAGTAACTAACAAATGCTGCATGATTTCGTTCCTTAGACATACACCATTGGAATCCATTTAAAGCGCTTAATGATGTATTAATAAACCATGATTTTCCAGCGGAGCTTCTAGGCTCCCAGTATTGGCGCCAGCTTTTCTGCTGCCAATCAAATTAGAATGCTATGTTTTCTAAGTTAATAAAGGTTAATTGGACATATACAGGGAAACTGAACATCAGAAATATCTGTCCTCACATTATCCTTCTCTGAAACTTGGTTATTCAATTTTTGCTTTTCATGGGTGAAGCCGAAATATCTTCATTGTTCATTTTGAACAACATCAGCTATTTGCTCCAAACTTAGAATACTGGCAAATAATATCAGTCTTATGGGTTTCATCTACTTAGTGTAGTTTGTTGATTATCTCTATTAGAGGAAAAGTTGAAGTAGGATTAATTGTGCTTGGTAGGCTTTCTTTCTTTTCATCTTTCCTCTCAGTCTTAAAAATCTTACCTCTTTCAAATATGTGAAAAATCGCTTTGACATAGAAATCACTTCCTCTATGTGGTTACTGCTTCTTTTCCCACTTCCTGATCTGTTAGAAAGCACAGAGTGTGGCCTGCTTTGGATGGGATCTCTTGTCTCCCTCGGGGTTCAGATGTGAGGCATGTACAGGAAGTAGACCTCAAGAACTGTATAGAAAAGTTTACTGAGCAGGCATTAGTCTTGCCTGCCACATTCTCTTGGAAATTTAAATTTACCTTATGAGAAAATAGGCTATGTGATCCTGGAGGATTAAATGTTTACTAAAAACTACTCTAGATTCAGTAAACTTATTAATATTAAACAAAATATAAAGTTCTCTATTTGAAATCTATTTGGTAGAGCTCAAAATCTAGAGCATTCTTTGAAGCCAGAGATCACAAACAAGTAAAATCCGTAATAACTAGAGTGAGGAAACAGAACCAATATTCACTATCTCATTTTTTAGAAAAGAAAATGTTTATTCAAGTCCGTGGCCTTATTTTGAACTGGATTGTTTTATTGTCTCTGAGTAGCCTGACAATTGCTTTAAGAGGGTCAGAGTTTGAAGTTTTTCCTTCTCATTTTCAACCTGGTGTGCTTCACCTTTTAGTTTAAACAGAAAAAATACCATGCAGACAGCAGTAAATACGTAGTGGAATAATTATTGTCTAACCTGTGTTGAAATTCTGTTCCGCTGTCATACTTTAAGTCTTTTTTTTTTTTTTCTTTTTAAATTATTTGCTCCTTCAGAGGCTGACTTTCCATGGCATGGTTGTGCTAGAATGCAAAAGAAGGCAGAGGCAGTGCAGCAGGGTCTCCAGCCCCTGCCCCTGCCCAGACGTCCAGACGTCACCGCCTGTATAGCTGATAGCCTCCAAAAGTTAACTTCATGGGGAGCTGTAAAACAAAAAAGTAGTGAAAATTCCAAGTGAAAGCGAATTTTGGAATGCAATTCTATTTGCATTATCTTCAAACTGTAAGCACGAATCTGTGCTCACCCTGCGTTTTATCTTTTCTCAAAATCCCTAAGTTTCCAATTTAAACATGTCACTAAAGAAGGATGAAAGGCATCATGACTTTTGGCAATAAATAAGCATCCAGGAGAAACAAATAGAAATTATCTATGGAAAATGTACTTAACCTTAGCAACGGGGCTGAGAAACTAGAGCCGTGGAAAATGATCTCAAAGCCAAATGTTCAAAAAAAAAAAAAAAAAAATTCTACAAACATCATAGATATGTATCTGCCACTGAAAAATGACTAAAATTTTAAGAAAAACAGATGATTATGGTAGAAGTGAGATAAATGTGTTATTTTTAGGCTAAAAACAAATGCAGACATTAAAATTATAAGACATAGAATATCAAATTATATCTGAAAGTAGTACAGAAGAAAAAAAACTCCCGGTGTCCTATGGTCATGTATGAGAGTTTGTGTTCTCTAGAATTGAAGAATGGATTTAAGAGTAATAGATGTTAAGAGCAGAAAATGCTTCACAGGGGAAATAAAGCTTCTGTCTCCGAGAGGAACATAAGGGGTCCCAAGTGGGAGGCCCAGAGCTCTAATTTTAGGGATTTTATAGAGTAAACCCACGAGGGAAGGATGATACACTGTGAAAAAAAAAAAAAAAAACCTGGAAATTGTGAGGTGGGTGGGCTGAGGTGGTGCAAACTTTTATCAATCAATAAGATTATGTTATTATTTATGTCTAGTTGTCCCCCCAAAGCCTCATGCAATCATGGGACATGGCTTCTATCGATTGAGACTTGATTCATGATCCCTGGGATTGTGTTTTAGTACTGATGGGATTATCGGTCTGAGTAAGGCTGAGACTATGGGTGTGGTGTAGGGTGGATATCCTAAGGCAGAGAGCCTGAATGTAATATAAAGAGCGTCAGAGAGACAGACTAGAGCTGTAGCTGTTGCTCTGTGCTGTCCTGTTTGGTTGGCCACCTCTGCCACCATGTTGTTGCTGTTTCACCGCCATGAACTGGATGCTCTCTGCTCTGCTCCACTCAGTGTTGGGCCAGCCGAATATGGACTGAAACCTCCAGTAACTGTGAGCTAAATAAACCTTTCCTTCCTTCATTTTGAGTGTTGGATATTTGCCCCAGCAAGGAGTAAAAAGTAACCAGACAGATTATGAGTAATTGTTCAAATAAAATTAAATCAAACGACTTGGGTAACAAGAGTGCATCAGTAGAGAACAGGAGCTTTTCCTGTAGGGAGTTGGGTTAGTGGCTCTTTTTTGGCTTCCTTACGTATTTAGAATATCACTCCCTGATGTCTAACCCTAGGGAGGTATGAGGCTGCATTGGTTTATCTTTTCTCTTGACCCCTGGCCCACAGAGGATGTCCCTCTCTCTCCCACAGTTGCCAAGTCACTTAGCTTCTGCACTGGCTCTTTGGAGGCCTATATCTATCTGACTGAGTATATTTTATCTAACTAAATTACCTACAATAAAAGGAATATAGAGAATGTGGAGAAAATGTTAAGTAGAGACCAATACATGTGATGAACTAGATGCAAAAAGTAGAATAAAAATTCTTTAAATGTAGAAAAACTAAAAATTGACTCTAACCAATAGAGTAACTCAAGACTACATTAAAGCAAAACAACCAGTAACAGAACAGGTATACAAAAGGAAAATATTTAACACAGATCACACAGAAAAAATAGATAGATATTGCACTATTACAACTATTCCTATTTTAGGAGTGATTTATTAAATATGAAAGATTTTTTTTCTTTTTTAATGCAGATAATATGTTGCAGATAGAAAATTTAAACCTAGGTGTATAGATCTATAACTTTTATTTTCCACAGTTTTTCTCTATACAACCTGACAATATACCTACATGAAATTTCTTGAAAAGCAGTGGTGTCAAATAAGCAAATAAATTCTTTTTATTATAATCAGGAAAAGACAAGTTGAAGTATGAGATAGAAGATCATAATGCCCAACTCAAAAAGATTTTTTAATATTATTTGATTTGAAGTTGTACAGCCTGATGAAATATAACTTCTTCCTAAAGATGTATAACTGCATCATGAAAAATAAAGGAAAATTATTTCTTGGTAAATAAGTATGTTTATGAATTTTAAAATCTTTTAAGCCCACCATTCTTAAAATGTACTAAATACACAATGAAGCAACATGATGCAGGATTTCTTCTTTTTAGCATTTTATTAGTGTTAATACTTCATTGTTGCAGATGTCTGTCTACGTCACAGAAAGGGAAAAAGCACAGCCTATCTCACCTGACTTTGTACCCTTAAATAGCAACTATACCTTTCACCATTAATTTTAGCATATTCAATCTAAATAACTTTATTAGTATTAATAAGAATTTGTAACTGGTGTTAGTATACAGTAAATGTCAAAGATAAAATTTTCAGATACTAAGAATTCAAATTAGTCAAATGATTTTTTGTTTTTAGAATCAAGGATTGAACTTGGGCTCTGGCACTGGCCAGGCAAGCAAGTGCTTATTCTACTGAGCTATCTCCCAAGCCCCCATCCAATGTTTGGAAGACATTTTAATTGCCATTATACTTCTTTGCATTTAAGCTTGAGACAGACAGACAGACAGACAGACAGACAGACAGACAGACAGGCAGGCAGAGAGTGGAACCAGGGATCGAACTCAGAACCTTGCACTTGCCAGACAATTATCATGCCCCTGAGCTACCTCCCTGGCCCCTATATCTCTAAAATACAACTACAGACATAATTTCTTTGGGAAATTTAGGAAAGCAAAACACTCATAAACTATGTTCAGGAACAATAATTATGAAATTTGCAAACACTGGACCCAGGTATTTTTTGAAATTGCAAATATTGTTGAATGTGCATTTCTATATTAAAATATACATAATTGATACATTTAAATCGGTGAAATTGTAGTTCTGCCAAAATTGAATGACACTGTGATTATATAATTTTTAACCAAAAGGAAAAAATTCATGTACTTTATCAACTAGCTTGAGAATCTGTACCACTGTATGTGTGACATGTAAGACAATATTTGGAGAACTGCTGTTTATTTTACTGTGTTAGTTACTTTTTACTTGTTGCTGGGACAAATACCAGACACTCAAGATGAAGAAAGGAAAGGTTTATTTAGCTCACAGTTTGTGGAAGTTTCAGTCCATATTCGGCCAGCCCAAGGCTGAATGGAACAGAGCAGAGAGCATCCAGTTCATGGCAGTGGAACAGCAACAAAATAGTGGCAGAGGTAGCCAACCAAACAGGGCAGCAGAGAGCAACAGCTCTAGTCTGTCTCTCTGTCTCTCTTTATATTACATTCAGGCTCTTTGCCTTAGCCCCCACCTTAGGCTACACCTTTAATCCCAGAAGTACTTCAACCCATAATCCCATCAGCACTAAAACCCATAATCCCAGGAATCATGGATCAAGTCTCATACTCTAGAAGTCTCTGCCCAGTGACTACATGAGGCTTTGGGGGGACAACTAGATTTAAACCATAACATTGGGGCCTGGTGGGATGGCTCAGTGGTCTAAAGCGCCTGTTTGGGAAAGCTTGGGCGGCTTCGGGGACCGCAGTTCGATCCCCGGCACCACATGCTGTGCCAGCCCTGCCCTCGGGACGGGCTGAGCCGGCCATGAAAATGAGTGAATAAAAAAAGGTTCTGGAACAAGAAAAAATAAATAAAAAAATAAAAAATTATTAAAAAAAATAAAATAAAACATAACATTTACAGAATAAAAAATGAAGATACTTATTAGTGTAGCAAGTAAATCAAATGTCTAAAACATAGAAAATACAGAACCATGAAAAATAAAGGAATAAAAAAATTAAGAATATATGTACTTGTTTATGTAAGATTTCCTCTATTCCTTTCAAAATCAGGGTAAGTTTGAAAGACTTTAGAAATGCATGTGTTATGTGCAGATATGGGGGCCAATCAGCAAAATTATTACCACAATTGAGAAAACTGCCTACGTGTGCTGTAGGAGGAATGAGGATAAAATTAGGAAAACAGATGTGAATGTTGCTTTGTGCTTCTTCTCTGTGTCTCAAATAAGAATGCCTTTTTGTTAAATATTTTTAAGTACACTTTTTGGCATTTTCTTTTTTATAGTACATCCAAGAAGAAAGAGAAAGTATGCTAAATAAGTATTATTACTGAACATGTGCATGTTATTTAAATATATATAAATGTATACACACACACACATACACACACACACACACACACACACACACACATATATATATATATATATATATATATATATATATTTTACATATATGGAGTGCGTTAGAATTATTTAGCAATTTGGTTGTTAGTTCTGTGGACATTTACTAAAACCACACAATGAGTTCCATGATGGGATGTACAGACCTAAGCTCTTGTCTTGTTTGGGTCTGTTGAGAGTCGGGTGTAGGAGCTGGGGCTGTCTCTCAGTTCTAATCAGATGTTCAGTTGATGTCAGCTCAGTACAGCTCTCTAGTCAAGACAAAGTGCCAGGAGACAGCTCAGCATCATAAGCGCCTGCCTGAAATGCACATAGTCCTGAGTTCAATCATGGGTAGAAATAAACAAACAAATCGATGACAAAGGGAGGAATTTGACAGTTTGGTGGGCTATAAGCCTCAACCTTACTCAGACAAGGACTTTCAAAGAGTTGGGGGAGTAGATACAATGGAATGACATAGAAACATGTATGTAAAAGAAAGGAAGATTTTCTTCTGATACTGGAGATGTAAAATAGGACACTAATCATGCCGGGCGAACACAATGGCATTACGTTTATGTTAGGTCACGGGAACACACTGAGCCTATGTTGTGTAACTTGTATCAGTGTAAATACACATGGACTAGGAAACACAAATACACCAAGTTCATTAGACTGAGAGCATCAATGTTGAGTTAATAGAGCAAAATCCATGTGTAATATTCATATGACTTTTTAAGGCCTGTCTTGGTTTAGTAGAATAAGCTTTTGCCCGGCAAGTGCAAGGGCCTGAGTTCAGTCCCCAGTTCCATAAAATAATAAATAATAAATAAAATAAAAAATTAGTAAAAAGTATCTTAAGTGTTCCTACATTCAAGGCTGGTTATTTACTTTTTAAAAAAATTAACCCTTTATACTAATAAAATGTTGAATCAGCAGTGTATTTACTGAATTATATTATGAAAATGTCAAGGATGACACAGAAGAAACATGAATTTCTCTGAAGTCACATCGAGGTTTTCAGAAATAAGTTAATAATAGATTTCCTGGAAAAATGTCTGCCAGTGTGAATAGGCTTAGGATGCACAGATAGTATGAAAGTAAAGACGGGTCAGGTAGCTGATGGCCATGTCAGATGCGTTCCTCACAAGACTGGCTGATGTGGGGGGTGTCAGCCATTTTTCACAGGAGTAAATGATTTGTACGAAAACTGAATGATTCAAAGAATCAACAATCTTTATAAATCACTCTCTTTAGAAGATGAAGAAAAGAAAACGTCAGAGATTTTCCAGAAGTGGCGATATTTCTGAGGTCTCCTTTCGGCCATGTGTATTTGATCTTCCCTCATGACTGAAAATGGTCAAAGACCATTTTCTTTCATTTGGAAAGCCCTCTCTGTTCAGGAAAGAAAGAAGTCGAAGTTGATTCTGGCACCATTTCTCCATCTCAACATGTCAAAGGGCATACTTTTGGGTACCAGTTTTTGGGTTGCTTCGGAATTATTTGTGCGACTTCACAGGCTATTGACTTCATTGTCACACATTTTCATGTTACCCTAGCAAGGCCAGCCTTGGTCAGTCATTGACTTTTTTTTTCTTTCTTTCTGTCAATATAAATTAGCTTTCCCTAGTCTAGAATTTCATAGTAGTGAGATAATCCAAAGTTTAGTATATTGGCTCTTTCATACAGACCTTTTTGTTTGACAAAAATTAATATTTTGAGCTTCCAACATTATTGCAGTTATTAAAGATTTGCCCTATAAATACTTTCAGTTTCAAATATTCTATCATTCTATTTTAGGAATTATATTTTATGGCTTTCACCTATGTTTTCACTATATTCATAGCTTCCTTTCTTTCTTTCTTTCTTTCTTTCTTTCTTTCTTTCTTTCTTTCTTTCTTTCTTGTGTGTGGGGGGACCCGGGTTTGAACTCCCGACCTTACACTTGCCCAGCAGGCACTTATGCCATGGAGTTATCTCCCCAGCCCCATTCATAGTTTACTTTGGATTTTTGAACACAGATCTAATAGTCCTTGTTAGTTCATTCTATCATCAGTGTGATTTCTGATTATGATTTTATTAAATGTTTCACACTAGTTTGGATAATTTTTCTTTTTACTTTTTGCATGCTACTAATGTTTTTTTCAGGCGATGTATCTTGTGATTATTACTTCCATTGTATTCAGATTATATTTTCTTCTTTTTTGTCCTTTATTCTGTCATTTTTGCTTTTTTTTTTTTTTTTCAGGGTCTTGTACATAGTTTAGACTCATAGTAATCCTCCTCTCTCAGCCTTCCCAGCGCTGGAATTACAGGCATGCACCAACACACCTATTTTCAGTGGGCACTACAGCATATGGTACCATGGATTGAACTCGGGTCCTTGTGCTTGCCAGGCAGATGCTTAGAATGCTGAGCTATCTCCCCAGCCTCTTCTTTTAAATAGTGTTGAGTTTGGTTCTAAAGGCAGTTAGGTTGTCCCCGAAACACGTTCTCTTTTCAGTTTCATTTTGGTCTTCATTTGATCTCCTGTAAAGTAGATTTGACTCCCAGGAGAGTTGAGAACACTACTGATAGGTTATTTTATCTGTGCCAATTTCAGTTTGGAACTACCGAAGATGATAATAATAATAATAATAATTTTATTATTAATACTGTAGTATAACTAGTGCCATGAATGTCCTTTACTTACAAGATGCAATTGGTGGTGTCCTACTTTTGATACCCAAAACCATATCATCCCTGAGTGATTGTATTGCCTTTCTTTCCAAAGTGTGATGTTTCTGGGTCTCTATTAAACACCTGATAGTTTGAATAAGCACCCTACTCTCCCTGATCTGAATCCACATGTATGAAATCTCTGGATGTCTCCCTTCACAGCTTCCTAGCAGTTTTCTCTACTCTTTAGGGATGATCTTTGCTGACTCTCCCAGTTTCCTGCACAATTAATGTTCATTTTAAGACTTTGTCCACCAACAGAAGATAATATTCAAAAATTCTGTCATTCTATTTTAGGAATTATATTTTATGCCTTTCACCTATGTCTCCTATGTTTTCACTATATTCATAGTTTCTTCCTTTCTTTCTCTCTTTCTTTCTTTCTTTCTTGTATGTGTTGGGGGGTGGGGTTTGAACTCTTCTAGAGCCCCTTTTCCAGGTCTTGTATCTATTATTATTATTACTATTATTATTATTATTCTTTTACTCTTCTACTCTATCTAAAATGCTAGTCCCACCATGCTGTGTCTCCTTCAGACCCCATGACAGGCACTCCTGGAGCATGCGTGCTCCCAAGGACATGCAGACAGCCAAGGGCATGTGAGTTCTACCTCTCTTACTTTTCTTCTCTGAGGACTCATACTGCCTGTCACCTGACTGCTGATACAGTTGTATCACGTCCTTTGTTCACTTTTCTGCTCGCTACACTCAGGAAGCCAGTTCTCCTGATGGTCAAGCCTTGAAGCTAAGCAGCTCCTTGGTAAAAGTGCAAGGCCACCAGTTACGGTTAAGGCAGGCTTTTAACCTCAGAAACTGAGCTGCAACTTTACCATTAAATAAACACTCTCTCCTCCCTTGGTATGTTTGCATTGGATGTATTTTAACCTTAGCTTTTAATTATAAAATAAGATGCTGTAAGAAATAACTACCTTTTACAAAGTCTAAGTTAAATAGTCCAAGCAATTGTTAAACAATGAAAACAAAGAAATTAGATGATCTTCACATATAATTCCTGACATGTTCCCTTATTTTATTGACCAAATTCAAGCTATTCATGTTGAATGTCATCAAAGCACAATGTCTCCCTGCAGCTTCCCCTCTCATACAGAAGCAGTAACATTTTAAAATCTGAAAAAAATAAGCATGTAGTGATACATTTTATTAAAACTACTACTATTTTAAGTATGATTTCAAAATTTTGCTCACATCTGTTTATTTTCATCAGTACCCTTTTGAATACCTGTTCTCATTTATTGTGTGGAGTTGGTGTGACACAAGAGGCATCTAGATTCCCTTCAGTTCTTTGCTTCCGCCTACCTCTGCTCCCTGCTGGCTTCCTCCACCCCTTGCTCTCTTTCCTGTTCACAGAACCTACTTTCATTTATTTCTCTAATTATTTTCTCCAGTCCTCTTTTCTCCTACTCCATCCCTCTTCCCTCCACCTCTTTATCCCTTGCTCATTGGCAAATGACCTCCCTACACCTGTCTAAATCTGTGCCTTTGCTCCTTGCTTGGTGTCCCCTATAACTGAAACCTTGTGATTTAAATGGGTGACTTTGATTCATTTTAGTGAATATGGCCATAATATTCAATGAATACCTGTTAAATTTCTTCTGTTGACTATACAACAAACTACCAGCCAATGTACAAGCTGTAGTTAAGATTTTTAAAATAAGTAGTTAATTAATCAACCAAATCATTAATATGTATTAAACACTATCTAGATACCTAGTAAAATTCTAAGACTGAATAATGAGCAGTGTAAACACAAGTCCTTGCCACTATCTGCCTTATATTTGAAATAATCTGGTAGACAGCAAACAAAATGATAATTAAAATGTACTTGTATAACATTGTATAAATGAGGACAAGATAGCCTTGATGCTTAGCCCCTCCTGTGTCTTAATATTTTTAGGAAATGAAAAAATATGCATATAACTACTTTTTCCTTTTTTTTATTTTTTTATTTTTTTATTTTTCAGGACCGGGGTTCAAACTCATGACCTTGCACTTTCCAGGCAGGCATTTGGGCCACAAAGCTATCTCCCCGGCCCCTACTTTTTCCTTTTAAAAATACTCAAATGGATTGTTGGCAGTTAAATACTGCTTGCTTTGTAAACTCATACAATCTCACCCAGCATGTGTCCTCCATTGATAAGACGGTAGCCTCAGACAGACAATACTTCAGTCTACAACAGCGTGCTGTGACCTGGGACCTGCCTTACAGAGAGGCTGAAAAGCATCACCAAGACAGTGAGCTGTCGCTGTGTTTGATCCTCCCCCTCCCAGGAGTCACTTTGTCTTCTTCCTCTTCTGAAGAGTGACCTCAGTTTTTTTTTGCCTCCAGGCAGACTCCTGTCATGGAAGACTTTCTTCCCATCAGATCTTTCCAAATTCCTTCAAGTAAATCTCGCTCTGTGTTCTCGCCTTTACCGGAACATTTCTTTCCCCTGGTCAGCAACTGTTCCTCCAAACTTCATAGTCCTAAAACTCATGTTAAGAAGTTGCTTACAAGAGTAAAACTGCAAGTGGAAGGAATATAAAACAGAGCAAGAGAGTTGATGTTTCAGACAGAGTGACCAGGTACAACTTCTTTGAGGAACAGATTGTTGAGAGTGGTAAGGAAAATCTTGCTTCATCAAATACTATATCTATCTGTGTGACTGTTGTCTATCTTCAAAGAGTCCAAACTTCCATAATAAATATGATCTGCATAGTTTATTCCTTACCAGTATCCAATAATTAGGAGTGCAATGCACACAGTAGGCAATAATCAAATATATGACTATTACATATCTAGGATTTCTGTACTAAAACTAAAACTGCAGT
>PVJA010004992.1:0-81890 GCA_004027025.1 Myocastor coypus | reverse complement strand
CAGAAGTAATAGCAGAAAACTTCCAAAATTTGAGAAAACAATCAGACATTCAGAAAAGTGAAGCATATAGAGCTCCAAATAATAACCCAACTAAAAACACACCCAGACATACAATAGTCAAGATCTCAAAAATCCAGGAGAAGAATAATATACTACAAGCTACTAGAGAAAAAAAGAAAAAAAAAAAAAAAAAGATCACATTTCAAGGAAAAATCATCCGAATAACAGCAGATTTCTCTTCACAAACCATGAAGTCAAGAAGAGCATGGAGCAGAATGTTTGAAGTCGTGCATGAAAACAATTCCAGCCCAGACTGCTATAACCTGCAAAACACTCTTTCAGCTGTGAGGGACAAGTGAAATACACCAACAAAAAACAACTAAAGAATTTCATGACGTCAAAGCCAACCCTACAAAATATACTAAAAAAGACTTTAGAGAGGAACCAAAATGACCCAAACTAAACAAATCAGAACAAAAAGAACACATCAAATAGTGCAACCAATGAAACACAGGAGAAAAAATAGTAAACAGTAGTAAGAGTCATGTCAATCATAAGTCAATACATTTCAATTATAATCACCATTGTAAATGGACTCAATTCTCCAATTAAAAAAATAGACTGGCAGAGTGAAAAAGGAAGCAAAATCAAACAATATACTTTATACAAGAAACACACTTAATTCATAATTAAATTCATAGGCTAAAAACTAAAGGATGTAAAACAGTACTACATGCCACAGCATAACTTAAAAAAAATAGCAGAGGTATCAATCCTGTTTGGAGACAATCTAAACTTCAAACCAAGATTGATAAAATGAAATAAAGAAGGCCACAGCATACTGGTTAGGGGAAAAGATCAAGATGAAGACATAGCAGTATAAATACTTGTACACCCAACATGGGAGCACCAAGTTTTATAAGACAAACATCATTTGACATGAAACATTTAATATCCATTGCCACAATCTTAACAGTAGACCTGAACACTCCCTTATTCAAAAAAGATAGGACAAGCAGATAAAACATTAGGAAATAAATAGCAAAACTGAAACATAATATGGGACAACTTGACTTAGCAGACATACACAAAGTGTTGCACCCAACCACTTAAAAATACACATTTTGGGGCTGGGGATTTGGCTCAGTGGTAGAATGCTTGCCTAGCGAGCTGGAAGCCCTGGGTTCAGTCTTCAGCACCAAAAAAAGAATAAAACCTCCTGTTAAAAAACAGTTCCACACAAAAAAATCTTAAAATGATAAAAGACCAAAAACAAACAAGTAAAAATACACATTTTTTCAACTGTATATGGGAGGCTTTCTAAAATGGACCACATATTTGTCCATAGGTCATGCTTAAGAATATTCAAGAAAACAGAAATTATGCCATGCATGTTGTCTGCCCACAGTGCAATGAAATTGGAAATAAAAGGCAAAACAAACCACAAGAACTCCAGAAATACATGGAAATTGAACCGCACTCTTTTCAGCAACCAGTGGATTATAGATGAAATCAAACAAGAAATTAAACAGTACCTACAATTTAATGAAATTTCAAACACAACATGCCAGAATTTATGGGATGCAATGAAAGCAGTTCTTAGAGGGAAATTTAGGACTCTGAACTCACAAATTAAGAAAATAGAATGGGAAGAAACAAATACTCTCACTCAGCACCTGAATTGACTAGAAATGGAAGATCAAACGAAATCCAAATCCCAAAGACAGGAGGAAATTATAACTATTAGAGCAGAAGTTAACTCAACTGAGACAAAGAAAACAATACAAAGAATTAATGAAACAAACCGTTGGTTCTTTGAAAGATTAAATACAATTGATGAGCTCCTAGCTAACCTCTTCAAAAAGAGGATAGGATATTACAGCACAGGTTACCTTATATCCTGGGTCTTTATTGACCTTGAAGGGCTAGGGCCAAAATATTGGCTATCCTTATAGCCCTTCTTTTTCTCCAATTTTTGGGACCTCCGAGGAAAGGGTGAATGATCTGTGGTGCATCTAAGGAGAGTCACCCAGAGAAAAAAATTCTCTCAGGCTTTCACAGGAAGCAAAATGGCCAAGCAATGGCCGTGACTCATCCCGAAGGCTGACACTAACAACAGTTCTACAAAGTACTGCCTATGGTCCCAAACTTAATCCTGAGGGGATTTGACCCTGGAAGATACAAAAAAAAATGTTTTGTTATACAGGTCTTGCTTCAACTTGCCCTTGACCACCCAGCAGGAAAAAAAAATGCTTAATTACAATGCATGAAGCACAGAGCTAGATTGGTGAGACGAACTTTAGGAGGCTTACATTCAATAGCTTCCAACATCACAAGCTTCACTGGTAGCCCACTGCAATTGCAGAACATTTGACTGTATATGTACCTGCTTCCTCTTAGTCCAAAGAGAAGTATATTCTTTTCCTTTTTTTTTTTCCTAAGCAACATCAATAGGGACGTGGGTCATGCCCACACAATGTACTTTGTAGAACGACTGTAAGGACATTATGCAATATGTCAACTTTCATAGAAAAGAAAGGAGAAAAAAAAAGATAATAATGTTGATTTAGAAGGGTTAATGTTTAATTGTTTGATCAATCTTATATACTTATATGTATTAATCTAAACCGATCTGATGATGAAAATATGTAATATAACCCATGTTAAATTTAAACAATAAAAAAGTGAAAAAAAAAGGTGGGGGAGGAGTTGTTATCCCACACCAGATGGAACTGGAGTCATATGCAGGAATGATTGGATCCTGATCCTAAGGAAGTACGGACAATTTTATCTACAAGGTAACTGGATTCTTGTTAAGGTTTATGTGCATAAGATTCATCAAATATCTTCTCCTCTATCTATCGTGAACCTGAATTGTTTAGATTACTTTTATTAAATGTACGTATTTCTAGTTCTCACAGAAAAGAAAAAAAAAAGAGGATAGGAAGGATTCAAATTCAAGCAATAAGGAATGAAAAGGATTAGATTACTATAGACCCAGCACAGATAGAGAGGATCATAAATAGCTACTTTGAGAATCTTTATTCTCATAGAATTGAACATACAAATGAAATGAACAGATTCCTAGAAAGGTACAAAATATCAAAACTGAATCAAAAAATATAGGAACTCTCAATAACCCAATAACAGCCCATGAAATAAAGAATATAACAAAATGCCTACCGACAAAGAAAATTCTAGGACCTGAAAGATTCACCACTTCCTTGTAAAAGCAATTTATAGAAGACATAATCCAAATACTCCTCAGAATTTTCAATGAAATTGAAAAGTAACAATACTTCCATAATCATTCCTAGAGGAAAGTATTACACTGATTCTAAAACCAGAGAGAGATGCAACTGAAAGAAGAGAACTACATGCCAATTTTGCCCATGAACAAAGATGCAAAAATCCTCAGTATAATCCTTGCCATTAGAATACAACAAATCATCAAGAAGATTATAAACATTGATGAGGTAGTATTCATCCCAGGGATTCAAGAATGGTTTAATATCTGCAAATCTATAAAGGCAATACACTACATCAGTAGAACCAAAGTCAAAAACCACATTATCACTTCAATTGATGCAGAAAGACTTTTGATGAAGTCAAGCAGTCATTCATGTTCAAAACCCTGGAGAAAATTGGAATAGATAGTATCTATCTTAATCTGATAGAAGCCATCTATGACAATCCAACAGCTAACATAATTCTAAATGAGGAAAAACTGAAATCTTTTACTGTCAAATCTGTTAGAAGACAAGTGTGTCCTCTATCTCCACTCCTATTCAATATAGTTCTGGAAATATTAATATAACCATTAAATAAGAGAGAGAAATAAAAAAATAAGAATAGGTAAACAAGAATTAAAACTATCATTATTTTCAGATGACATGATAATCTGCCTGGTAGAACCCAAAAACTCCACCAAGTAACTACTAGAATTAAAAAACAAACTTAGCAGCATAGCATGTTACAAACTCAACAAACAATAGCCAATAGTATTCTTTTACACAAATAACAAAGTCACTGAGAGAGAAACTAGAGAAACAATACTTTTTTATGATAGAACCAAAGAAAATGAAATACTTAGGAATTAACCTAACTAAGGAAGAAAAAGACCTTATCAATGAAAACTAAAATACTCTGAAAAGAGAGATCCTAGGGGATTTCAGAAAATGGAAAGATATTCCCTGCTCCTGGATAGGAAGAGCCAGCATTGTGAAGATGGCCATATTCCCTACATTGTTATACAGATTTAATGTCATTCCTATAAAAATACCATCAGTGTACCACACAGTCCTGGAGAAATCATTCCAAAATTTATTTGGATCCAAAAAAGTTCTCAAATTGCAAAGACAATACTGCCCAACAATGACAAGGCATGAGGCATTACAATTCCTCACCTAAAGCTATACTACAAAGCTATAGTTATAAAAATCAGTACGGGAATAGCAAAAAAAAATAGACTTGAGGATGAAGGAAATAGAGTAGAAAATGCAGAAGCAAGCATAAACACACTCAGCCAACTTATCTTTGACAAAGTGGTGAAACATAGTTATTGGAAGAAAGATAGCCTCTTAAACAAATGGTGCTGGAAAAACTGGCTCTCCACATGCCAAAAAGGAAAACTTGACTCAGGTCTATAACCATGCACTAAACTAAAGTCGAAATGGATTAAATATCTAAATATTAAAAGAGAAACATTAAATTTCCTGGAAGAGATAGTGGGAGAGAATCTTGAAGACATTGGGGTAGGGAAATAGTTCATGGAAAAAAATCAAAATGCACGTTTAACACTTGAAAGAATCAACATCTGGGACCTCCTCTGGCTAATAACTTTTTTTGCACATCAAAGAAATTACCAACAGAGTGAAAAGACAACCCACAAATTTCAATCAATTTATCTAATAAGTATTCAAACGAAGTCTTCTATTGAGAATTTATAAGGAACTAAAAAACCATTAGGTTCCCAATATTCAAAGACCCAATCCAGAAATGGGCATCTGAGATAAACACACACTTTTCTGAGAAAACATTTAAACAAGCCTATAAACACATGAAGAAATGTTCCACATGGATTTCCATTCTTAAAATTCAAATTAAAATAACACCTAGATATTATCTCACCTCAGAAAGAATGCCTATCATAAAGAAATCAACCAATAACAAATGTTGGAAGGACTGTAGGGAAAAAGGAACACTTGGCCACTGCAGATGAGAATGCAGACTGCTGCAACCATTATGGAAAGCAGTGTGGAGGCTCTTTCAAAAACTAGAACTGGAAATCCCATTCAATCCTGCTATCCGCCTACTGGGAATTTTCCCAGAAGGACTGAAAACATAGTACCATAGTGATATCTGTGCACCTGTGTTTATTGCAGCACAATTTGTGATAGCCAAATCTTGGAAACAACCAAAATGCCCATCATATGAAGAATGATTGGAAAAGATGTGGTATTTTTATACAATGGGATATTACTCAGATATAAAGAATGATAAACTTCATATGTAAGTGGATGTATCTTGAATGTATACTCATAATTGAAATAAACCAGACCTACATATGTAAATATCGTATAGACTCGCTAGTGTAAGAACTCAAAAGAAGAAATAAATATGGCAAGGTATAACACAACTGAATGAAAACCAAGGACTTAAGGGTTAAACAATGAAGTGACTGCAAGCAGCAAAGAAAGGAATCACGACAGGGCAGAGCCATGCACTTATGTACACAGGGTGAACTAAATTAGATAATGGTCTTAAGAACCTTCAAAAGGTTTTTCATATTAATGATAGCAATGTGAAACACTGAAACTATGCTTGAAATGCCTGTCATTCTGGTCTTTTAGGTGTGTGCTGCTTCTAATGTAATTTCAGCTACTGCTTTACTCTATCTAACGTAAATTGTTGGTTCTCAAGAAAACAAAAAGGGGTATTAAGTGAGACTAAGAGACTGGGAAAAATGCCATAAGATTGACAACCTACAATTTAATACAACTTTAGATTTCTAGAAGTCTGTGTAAAAATATTAAACTGCTTTTGTCACATCTATAGAGATTTGTTAGAATATCAGTGAATGATGTAAAATACCCATGCCAAGTTATATCTAAGATATTTGATACTCTCAAAGACAGTCATGTTGAGCTGATATATTTGTTAAAGTTTAATAGTATCATTAAAGTTTTCTTCTGGAGGCCTATGAGTATAAGTTTATAGACGAAAAATTAGAGAAAAAAAGCAGCTACAAGGACAGCCAATATTTTGACCTAACCCGTCAAGGTCAGTTAGGACTCAGGACAGAGCAGAAACTGTGTTGTAACATCCTATAGCTCAGTGCTTTCCTAAATTTTTTGTTCAGGGAGATTATGGGGACCAAAAGGAAAGGGATTGAAGATGTATAGTATGCATAATTGGAGTCACCTAGAGAGAAAACATTCTCTCAAGTTTTCACAGAGAGCAAACTGGTCAAGCAATGGCCATGACTCATCCAGATGGCTCACACTGTCAACAGTCATACAAAGCACTGTACATGCTTTCAAAGTTAATCCTGAGGGGATTTCACTGACCTTGGAAGATGAAAAAAGTTACATGTTTTGTTAAGGAGGTCTTGTTTAACTTGCCCTTAACCACCCAGCAGAAAAGTTTAACTACGAGGCATATAACATAAAGCTAGATTAGTTTCCTGAGCTCTAACAGGGTTAAATCAACAGCTTGCATCATTGCCAGTCTCACCAGTAAGCCACTGCGGTATGGAACTTTGAACTATGCATACAGCTATTTTCTCTTAGTTCACAGAGAATATTTTTTTTTACCAGTATCAATTAGAAAATTTATCACCTCTATACCCTGTGCTCTGTATAACTACTATGAGGACAGCAATATGCATTGTTTCACTTATTGTGAATTTTCTACTAATATCTTTTGAGCCAGTCATATGGTTATTTCTTATTAAAGTAATAAAAACAAACAAAAAACCTACAAGAGTGGGGAAGTAGCATAAAGCCCTTTTCTCACTTATTCCTCTGTTCTATATAGATAAGAGGGAGAAGCAAGTAGAACTGTAAAAGGTACTTGTAAGATTGTGGTTGATTTATAATTTTCAATTTTCCATTAGAGAAATCTCCACCCCTCACTTTTTCATTAATTTACTCTCAAGGATACTAGCTGGCTCACCATGAAATAATTTATATATGGTAATAATTGTATAATTAAATAATGTATAATTGCTTTCTGTTAAGTAAAGCAAAAAAATTGAATACTTTTTGGGATGTTCAGAATCTAATTATCTTATTCATGGTGATTATGTGCATTAGTTACTTTAGTTATGGGAGTATTATTTATTATGATCAGTATTCATAACTAATTACTAATACAGCTCATTCTTTCATTTTAGTTAATAAGTAAAGTTACCTAATGTGATAATAAAGTATAGTTAATGCATAACATTTCTTTTTTAATGCAAAAAGTTGTTAATTTTTGAAATAATTCTTATTCTCGTGTTATTACCTTGTACTGAACATTACCCTATAATTAGCTATGAAAGTTGCGAGTTATAAAAACTTATTCTTCTTTCCTTGAAATTTAATACAGACATTTGCTGATGGCAGAACTATATGAAATCAATTTCTTAAAAATGTGCTTAGAAATGGACTTAAGGAAATAAATGTACCCTAAGTAACATGTAGCTACAGTAAAATTTTCCCTCCGTCTTTTTCTTGCCTTTTGATTCAGTCATCTAAAACCTAGGATATAACTACCAATGTATGAAGAGGAAGTGGTACATTTAAGATATACTGTTAATTTTTAAAGATAATACAAAATAGTAAAAAATAGTGTTAGAAACACTATAGTATTTCATGAAACAAAACAGTAGGAATCCAAAAAAATGTTATATTACACAATGTTTTCTTCCAGTCAGGCAGAGTACCATTATAAGTATGCAAAATTGGTTAAAAAAAGTTTTTCAAAATTAAAAAAGACAAGAAAAATATTAAGTCTTAACTTCTCCTTTCAGTATGTTATCAGAAGTCAGCAGTACATTTATCCAAGTGCTCCTACATGTATAAACATATATATTCCTCCTTCTAACTTTTGTCCTTTCATTCATTCCAGTTTGTCTTTTGCTAAGAATAGATTCTTAAAAAAAAAAAAGGAATAGATTCCTTTCCTTTGGCAGTATCTATTGTATTTTTCAGATTACATTTAGTCTTTCAGAGTTTTATGTGTCTGATTTATTTTACTTACCAGTATGATCTCTATCTGCATCCATTTACCTATAAAAGCCTCATATTTATCATTTTTATAGATGAGGAATATGCCGTTGTGTGAAAATACCACATATTTTCATCCATTCCTTAGTTGACAGGCATATGTGTTGTTTCAAAGATTTAGCTATGGCAAATTGCGCTGCTATAAACAGGGTGCACATATATTACTGTGGTATGATGTTTTCAGTTCTGGAAAAATACCCAGGAGCAGAATAGCTGGGTTGAATGAGATTACCAATCCTAGATTTTTGAGAAATCTCCACACTGATTTCAATAGTGGTTATATCAGTCTGCATTTCCACCAACAGTGACAGCCTCTCCAGAATTTGCTATTGGCTGACTTCTTTATGACAGACATTCTTTCTGGGCTGACGTGGTATACTAATGCTGTTTTTATTTGCATTTCTTGAATGGCCAGTGCTGTCAAACAGTTATTTAATCTATTTATTTGCCATGTGTATTTCTTAAGCTGTGAAGAATATTTTCATATCAGATACCTATTTTTTTGGGTGTTTAAATTTTGTGGATCTGATATATTTTTAATTCATTATACATTTTAGATAGAAGTCTCTTGTATGAAGGACAGTTGGCTATATGTTTTATTCCCAATTCATGGATTTTCTTTTTACTGTGTTTGTATTCTCTTTCAACATGCAGAAACTTTTCAAAACAAAGGATACCAATTTTTGATTTTTGAAGTATTTCTTGTGGAATTTTGCTTTTGTCTACGAACTCACTACAAAAGCCTATATATTACATGACTTTAAATGGTAAAATTTTCCTTTTATTTTTTAACATCATACAGAAGAGCACTGTAAGCTGGAAAACAAATAGATTTTGGCTGTCATTAATCTACACTATTAATTTTAAAAGGAATGTATACTTATGAAGGTGTTACATGCTACTTTTTATTTCTTCTTTAGTCTCATGTGATATAGTCAGTTACGTTTTATATGCACTAACCACTTTTCTTGTAGTCTATTATTTTTCGTAATTGCTGTAATTTTATTGTTTATGTATTTGGATTTGTATTTATGAGTAATCAATGCATGTGTTATGTGTTCTGTATTAGTCAGTGTTCTGTAGCTATAACACAATAACACAAACTGGGTAATTTACAAATAACAGAACTGTATGTGATTCATGATTTTGGATGTAGAAAGCCCAAAAGTATGACTCTGGTGTCTGATGAAGGTTATGCTATTGCATTATAAAGGAACAGAAGGGCAAGCACGTTCCCTGCAAAGAGAATAAGCATGAAGTACCAAGGTTGCCTTACAGTAATCTGTTTTTCAAGAGGATTCTTAACAGCAGAATAGAGGATGTCTCAGGCAGGACATACTCAGAGAAAATCAACTAAAAGCACAAGTCACTGGCAGAAAGAGAAACATTCTGATGTCAAAATTGATCTAATATAAGAGACTTGTAGAAAAAATGAAACGTAGACTTAGAAATTTATAAACTGTTTATACACTCACAGGGCCACATATGGGGTTACCTACCGCTGGGAGACCAGGAACTGCCATTTTGGGGAAGGTCCCACCACACCTCCCACAAAACAACGGAGACTCAAAATGTGTGGTGAACTCAGTCCATGCAGTACCCATCTACACATCAAGAACACAGTGTTCCCCCACCTATTTTAATTTTGTGAAAACAGGATACTGAGCTTGGAAACAAAGCGCACCAGCAAAAAAAAAAGGGCAAATGACTGCTCCCACTCCCAATGTTCTGCCTTTCATTTTCTTTTTCTCTGTAGCAAGATATAGTTGCTACCTGGAATTTCTAGGTTATACAAGATTAGGGTCTGGAAGCAGCACAAAGAACAACTACTGGAATAACATGATCCTTTCTGCCTACTGGTGTAAGAGATGGACTCTGATCACAGATATGGCTGTTACCAGTGGTGCAAGCAGCTTTATATTGAAGTAGCAGGGACAAGGAATGGAAAACTAGCATTCCTCCACCCTACTACAAGCAGCTCAAGTACTTTTGGACCAGGAAGTTCATTCTCCCTTTGACTTGCAACCAGCTGTACAACCAACCTGGGACTATGAAGGCAAGGAGAGAGAAACTACGACTCCTCAGTTCTCTAAGAAGTGGAAATAGTTAGGAAAAGAAGTGGGAAATTAACACTTCCCTGCTCTGCAACCAGTAGTGAAAGCAAACTTAGACCAAACTGGCAGGGAGACATGGGTGGGCCATGCAGAAAGCTGCTGGATGAAACCTGGCTTCGGCCCCCATATCCAGATACCAATATCAGTCCTGTACCCACAACTAATTTGATTGCAGATTTGGTAGGGTCGTCCTTCAATTTTGGGTTTTGGCTTGGACACTATGACAGAACAATGGATGCAAGAGGAATTTTATTATTTTTTTCCTCTGTGTTTGATTTTATTTTTACAGTAGTCATTTATTTATTTATACATTTACTTAGTTACAGGTGATGGTTTAGGTTTACAATACAATATTTGTTCTGTTCCATTCATCTCTTTTCTCTCTTTCTTCTACTGTATTTCTGTCTTTTACAATGATTCAATGTGAGCAGACCTTTTCTTTCATGTTCCCAGTATTCTTTGATAATCTTTTACCTTTTACATTCTTTCTCTCTCACTCCCTTACCACTTTCTCAAAACTTACATGATCATCCTTTGGTCTCCAGCCTTCCTTTGACCACATTTCTCTTCTCTTAGCTCTCTCTTTTATTCTACATCCACTTAAATTTCCTCAACACAGGGAAAAGTCACTTTACTAAAAGAAAATGTCCTTACATACAATTTTCTGATTTATTAATGATTTTTATAACTGTAGATCTTGCCCCTATGAAGGTATGAAATTAATAGTTTCTACTTGCTAATTTGTCAGCTTCTAGGTTGTGCTTCATGTTAGTATTATTGATAATTGTATTATTTTCAAAGATATCAGATCTAGGGGGGCTGGGAAGGTAGCTCAGTAAAATAAACGCTTTCTGGCAAGCACAAGGTCCTGAGTTCAATTGCTGGTACCCATATATATATATATATATATATATATATCGAACCTATTGTAACAAATTGTTTGTCCTAGTAAAACATTAGGGACATAACCATCATCATAGCCATCATGAAGACTGGTTGTTGAGCCTAACCAGAAGCACAAAATCAAACTTAATACATTGGAAAGGTAGGATCATGGCACATCACAAACCCAAGAAGCATCCACAGCTAGAAGCCTTCTGTGAAGAACACACGTTTGCTGTAAAGCCTCAGTCCTAGTGATAAAACTATCTACTATAAGAAATTTTGGGCCTGGCAGGATGGCTCAGTGGCCTAAAGCGCCTGCTTAGGAAAGCTTGGGCCGCTGCACGGACCGCGGTTTGATCCCCAGCACCACATGCTGCGCCAGCCCTGTGCTCAGGGCAGCCTGAGCCGGCCATAAAAATAAATAAATACACAAACAAAAGTTCTGAAACAAGAAATAAATAAAATAATTTTAAAAATAAATATAATAAAATTAAAAAAATAAATTTACAGAAATTAACAATAAAAATAAAATGAATAAAACAATGACAAGATACAGAATCATAATACAGTTGCCGAACATCAACCTACCTCTGGACAAAACCAGAGGGCAATGGGGTAGTGAAAGTTAGAAGCCAGAAGTCTCAATTTTCTGAAAATATAGCAGTAGTTCCAATTAAAGTTAATGAGGTTATAGAAAAGAATGATCACTTGGATTAAAAAAAAAGGATTATCAAAATGAAGGAATTATTTGGGAAATGTAGAGTAGGCACAGAATAAAAATCAAAAGCTTAAGAAATAATGAAAATTCTGCATTGCCAACATAGAGAAGAAATGGAATTCATTAAACAAACACTTATATGCAGAAATTAAAAATTATTTTGAAAGTATATACAATTGATTTTTGAAAATTGCAACAACAATATCAGATTTTTTGGGTGGGGCGATAGTTCAGTAGAATAAGCACTTTCCTGGTAAGCACAGGGTCTTGAATTCAAATCCTAATCTGCATATATATATATATATATATATATATATATATATCAGATATACAAGGTAGCATTGTGATTATCTACTAGCAACATAGAAAAGAAAAAATATCTAAAAAATAGAAATGCTCCCTACAACCCAATAGCTAAAAGATGATGTACAAAGGAATGAGTTAAGACTGATCAGAATTGAGGAGAAAGGCAGAATGTATGTATCATGAAAACCTAATTGTAGAAATGATAAAAAATTTCCCAAGAATGTGAAAAGCACTTGATATACAAATAACTGATATGTATAGAAACACAACTAGCAATGACTAAAAAAAATAAATGAATACAATGACATATAATAAGCAGGATTTTGGAAATTCAGCATGATAGCAGAATACTGAAAGCCATTGAGAAAGTAAACTAATCACATATAAAGGAAAGCAAAACAGAATAATGGCAGAATTCTCAAAGCACTCACGTCATGGAATGGTGGGACTGAAGAATTTTAGGTCCTGAATGAAAACAACTTCCAACTCAGTTTAACGTACCCTATAACACTACTTTTGAAAATCAAAGGAGTAATAAGATGCTTCCTTGCAAAAAACAACCGAAGAAATTAATGAAATCAAAACAGTTTTACAGAGGGTTCCGAAGGATATTTTTAAAAGAGATAAAAAAAGACCATAATTGCAAGAGACCAGTAGAAAAAAGCTACCGGGCAGGGAAAGCAAATAAACAGAGGTAGAGACAAGGAACAAAAAGCAGGAAAATAATATGATGAGGATATGCCAATACTCCCAGAACTGAAAACATTATATCATAGTGAGATCTGTACACCTACGTTCATAGAAGCACAATTTGTGATAGCCAAATCTTGGAAACAACCAAAATGACCATCGTCTGAATAATGGATAAAAAAGATGTGTTATTTTCATAAAATGGAATATTACTTAGTTATAAAGACTTCATGTGTAAGTGGATGTATCTTTAACATATACTCGTATGTGAAATAACTGAAACATATGTAAATATCTTATAGTTTCCCTAGTGTAAGAACTCAAAAGAAGAATAAATCAATACATAATAAATAAGTAAGTAAATAAATAAATAAATAAAATTTTGGGGGGTAGCAGGATTCAAACTCAAGACCTTGCGTTTTCTGCATCCTAAACTCCCATACATTTTTTAGAAGAATGACTTAAATACAAAATGCATTTGGAAGAGTTAAAAAAAATTAAGGTTTACCAAAAGTGTTAAAAGTGTTAATATTTAGTTATTTGACCAATTTTACATATCTATATCTGTTCACTTAAACAGATTTGATGATTAAAATATGTAATATAGCAATTGTTAATTTTGGTTCTTGTTTTGAAATTCTGTACTGCATGTACTCTTGCTTGTTACATTTATTCTATCTTTGTTTCCGCTAATTTTACACTTTAAAATAAAATTTTAAATATTAAAAAATAATAAAATAAAACAAAGATTTCTACAGAAAAAGATATGTGACTATATATCTGTCATAATTATCAATGTAAATGGTTTCAGCTCACCTATAAAAAGTAGACTGGCAGAGCGAACACAAAACAACATCCAGTGATATGTTTCACATACGCAAAACAATCACATTTAACTGAAAAGAAATTCATAGACTGAAAATAAAAGGAGAGTAATTCACCACGCATGAAGAAGCCAGATAAAGGTAGGAGTAGCTATTCTACTTGTAGACAATGTGAACTTCACATCAAGACTGATCAAAAGAGACAAGAAAACTCAATGCATAATTCTTTAGGGAAAACCAAGAAATTTTTTTAAGAATAATAATGATACATGCACAAGATACAGTTGCAATCAAATATGTATAACAAATACTAATGGACATGAAAAATTATATAACCATAGGATAATATAAGAGGAAAATTGATAATTTAGTGTCTCATATAGGCAGAACAAGTTCCCAAAACATTTTAAAAATTCAGAACAGAATGAAACTTGTAAACAAATGGACTTAGTAGATATCTACAAATTGTTTCACCCTACACAGGAATACACGTTTTTCTCAGCTGTGGATGCAATATGATCCAAAACAGACCATAGAGTGGCAAATATAACATGGTTACGTAAACACAAGTGAACCAAAATTACCCAATGGTTGTAATCTGACTACAGTACTTGGAAATCTATTGTAAAAGAAACTGAAAAAATTCCATACCAAGTGGAAATTGCGTATCCCAACGAACAATCAAGAAGTAAGCAAAAAATTAAGAAAAAATTAAATAGTATGTTCAATTAAAGGATAATGTCAGTACAACATATCAGAACTTGTTTGACAAAATGAAAAGGTAAAATAGGGAAAATGACAGTGACAAATTCTCATCTCAGGAAATAGAATGAGGTCAGATATAAAACCAAAAGTTTAAACTTAAACTTTTGCTTTGTTCTTAGGATTTGTTTTTTTTTTTCCTTTAATTTATTTTCAAGAATAAAAACAAGAGCAAGAGTCCTCCTCAGCCATTTTCCTTACAGAAATGGCGCAGTCCATCAACACCACGGAGTTGAATCTGTTGCAATTACAAGTGCTGAAGTACTAGCTGGGTCAGGAAGTGGAGTTCTTGTCCACATCCGTCGCCCAGCTCAAGTTAGTACAGACCAAGTATGTGGAAGCCAGGGACTGTCTGAACGTGCTGAACAAGAGCAACGTGGGGAAAAATTACTCATCCCACTGAGGAGCTCTACATATGTCCCTGGGAAGCTCCATGACATAGAACACGTGCTCATTGATGTGAAAACTGGCTACTAGGTGGAGAAGACAGCTGAGGATGCCAAGGACTTCTTCAAGAGGAAGATAGACTTCCTCACCAGCAGATGGAGAAAATCCAGTCAGCTCTACAGGAGAAGTATGCCATGAAACAAGCTGTCATGGAAATGATAAGCCAGAAGATTCAGCAACTCACAGCCCTGGGGGCAGGTCAGACCACTGACAAGGCCTTAAAGTATGTTGTAGAAATGGAGCAGAGGGTGGAGCACACCTGCAATCCACAATGCCAGCGCTGGTCCAGACTGAGGCAGGAGGATTGCTCTGAGTTCAAGCCCACCTTGAAGGATATACCAAAACCCTGTCTCCCAAAAAAGGAAGAATTGGGGCAAAGGGATACTATATTTCTTTGGAAATTTGTGGTTTTCTGAGGGAAAACAGTTTTGTGTCTAATGCTAATAAATATGCCAACTGGGAAAAGAAAATCAAGAGCAAGAACAAATATCACAAAGACAGAAACAGGGTAACATACAACTATGCATATGCTACAGATTTTCAAATCAACAGTAGCTTATTAACAATGGGTTATATATCATCTATTTTTATAATCAGATTTGTTGCTCAGATCGACAGATATGGTTTGGTAAAATTGCACATATGATTAAATATTACTACTTGCTTTCCAGAAACCTCAAATTTTTGTTCTTGTCTCTCTTTTCTTCTCTTATCCTTTTGTTACTTTTAATAAGAAATAACAGTGTGACAATTTGAAAACACATATGTAGTACATTCCCAAAAATTGATACAATGTATATTGTTGTCCTCATAGTAGTTTAATATAGAGTTCTTTAGTACAGACACAGAAAGGGAGGAACAAGGCTAGGATAAAACTCATATGAGGAAGAAAATTATAAAAATCAAAGCAAAAATTGATGTCCTTGAGCCTGAAAAAATTCCATGTAGAACCAATGAATAAAAGTGTTGGTTCTTTTAAATATTAACTGAAATCGACAAAATTTTATCCACTCCTATAAAAAAAATGGAAGAAAAATTTCGTATTCAGTCATTTACAAATAAAAACACTAAAATCACAATAGATTGTTTGAAAATTCAAAAGAGCATCAATACCTACATCAAGAACCTTTCATCTAATAAGATGAGAAGAAATGAACAGATTCCTAGGTACATAAGAATTACCAAAATTGAATCAAAAAGATATAAAAATTCTAAATAATTCAATATTAATCAATGAATTTGAAATTAAAAACATAAATTAAAGCCCTGGTTCTTGTTGATTACCTGCTGAATTCTCTCAGAAATAAAGAATATCTAATTACATTACACTTTAAAGTTTTAATGAATGAATGAATGAATGAGTGAATTTATTTTTGCAGAGCCAAGGATTAAAGTCAGACAAGTCTGTAATGAATTTAAATGGCAAAAAATACAGTCACAATCAGTCTTGCAAATAAGTATTAGTCAGGTACCAAACCCAAAGAAGGATCCATTCACAAACAGAGAAAAATCTATAGGTAAGTCCCCCTAATTAATAGAGATATGAAAATCCTCAATGTTATTCGCAAAGAAAATCCAGCAAATCATCAAGAAGATTATATATTATTATCAAGTGGGATTTATTCCAGACATGTTTCAACAATGCAAATTAATAAATATGCTACACTATGTCAATAGAATCAAAGAGAAAAGTGACATGATTTACACTGATGCAAAGAAGCATTTGAAAAGTTCTGATACACATTTATGATAATAACGCTAATGTAAAATGAAACAGATGCTCTTTATCTCACTCCACCTAATAAATGCCTTCTGACAATCCAATGGCCGGTGTGGGAAGCAGCTGAGGTATGTTTGAGCCAAAAGTTGGCCAATTGCTTTGGATGAAAGTAAGGCCTGTTCCAGGAATGTGAAATACCAGAGGCAGATCTTGTAGACAAGTTGACCTCTAATTCAGTTGCATATTAACAGGTGTCTGGCTTTGGTGTTTCTCTCTGCAGCAAAGTTAGCTCTGAGAATGTTTTTCTTTCTGGGCTCTCAGAAGAAAAACATAAAGCCTTGTAAAATTTATGATGTCATGCATGCTTCTCCACCCTAGGTCCCTTTTCCTTCCGTATAAATTAAGACACAGTAAACACTTGGTTGTTGATGCCTATCAGAGATCTTGTGTCACACCCAATTCCAGTTTTGTATTTATTATGTGTCTTGTGTTTTCTTAACCTGTTGTTGAATCTCTCTTAGAATTGTAGAAGTTTTATGATACAGCAAAGCAAAACCTAAGCTAATTGAACAAAATTTGAAAGTATTTATTTTTAAAATCAGGAACAAAATAATGATAGCCACAAACACTGCTTTTATTCGATATAATTTGGTAATATTAACCATAACAATTAGATATGAGAAAGAAATCAAAATGCGAAATCAAGAAATTAAAATATCATTATTTGAGGATGACACGACATTCTACATAGAAGATTCTAAAAATTTCACAAAAAAACCTAGATTTAATAACGACATTCAGTCTTGTAGCTAAATACAAAGTCAATGCTAAAAACTCATACCCTCTGCACAAATCAAAAGTTTGTAGAAACAAACATTAGAAAACAACACCTTTCACAACAGCATGAAAAGAAGGAAATACTTTACAACCAATGCGTCAAAGTAAATAAAAAAACTGTACACTGAAAACTGCAGTTCCCTGTACAAGGACATGGAAGACACTATCAGAAAACGCAAAAATATCACTTGCTCTTCCATAGGAAAAGAAAACACAGTACAAATTGACATATTCCCATAATAGATATACACATTTAATGCAACACCAATCAGAATGCAAATAGCACACTTCGCAGAACTTGAGAAAATATTCCTGTAGTGGATTAACTAATGATCAGTTTATGATATTCAGCTGTACCGAGTCATTGAATCAGCAAGGTTCCCTGGATATTGAATCCCTCTAAGAATTGTTGGTAAGGGCATATGAAAAGTACTGGAGGAGAAGATGGTATGCTGTTGACTCTCCTGAAGAACTCTGACTTTTCCTACATGAGCTTACAAATTCCTATCAGAGGAGTTTGGAACTTTGATGTTGCTAAAAATGGCTGCAGTTTTTCTGTGGAGAGCTTTGGCCCTTACTTTGAGTGTCAAATTCAGTAGTCTTGTAGCAGAGATTTTATCTCACTGCCTCAGACTTTCTAGCTTCCAGCACTGTCATTTGGACCTTCCCAATACAGATCCTTGACTCAAATTTGCATGAGACATTGTTGTGTGCTATAGACCTCCAAACGGACATGTGGAGGCCATGGTCATGAGTTCTAGGTCTTCACCTTGACTCATGCAGGACATTACCTTGGGATTCAGGCCTTCAGCTGGATTGTTTGGTTATCTTGTGTGCAGACTGTTCTGTACTCTTTTATACTTGACTCTTTTTAATGTTCTTATTCAATTTTTTTCCTTTTGTTAAACCCATTCTTAAAGATAATAATTCTTAAAATTTATTAGCAGTCAAAACAGACCTAGACTATCAAAAGATAGGCCAGGGGGTATCACAAACCACACTTGAACTTTTAATACAGGTATACTATTACTAATGCGTTATGGTGAAAAAAAAGCAACCTTCCAGAGAAAAATGACCAAAGCAGAGCTGAAGATAAATATAAAGCATTAGAAGATGTACAACAAATCTAAACACACTCAGCTACCTTATCTTTGATAAAGTGCCCAAGAAAGTTAGACTATTTAATAAACAGTGCCTGAAAAACCTGGATTTCCACATACTCAATACAAAAATATCCCTGTGTCTGTGAACAAGCAGTAAATTAAACTCAAAATGGATCAAATACCTAAATATTTGTGTAAGCATAGGGGCCAATGTTTAGTCCCTGGTACTGCTTGCCATACGGGCCCTGTCCTCAGGTACAGTGAGCTGGCAATGCAGTCCAGGTGTGGTGGCACACGCCTATAATCCCAGCATTGGGGAGGCAGAAATCAGGAGGATAACTATAAATCTGGGCTGCATAATGAGACCTGGCAGAAAATAAATAAATAAATAAATAAATAAATAACAATAAAAACTTAAAAAATACCTAAATATTAAAATAGAAATATTAAATATGCTAGATGGGAAAAATAGGAAAAATACTTGTGTATGTAGATGTAGTCATAGACTTTGTGAAATAATTCTAGATCACCGAGAAAATATTACATAGAATCAAAATTTGTGATCTCATCTTATTACAAAGTTTTTGAAGGGAAAAGAAACTACAGAGTAAAGAGACAACTGACAGTATGAACAAAATATAATTAGCTGGTTTTCATATAAAGGAGTAATATCGAGAATATATAAATAATTGAAAAAAGACTTCCAAAATTTAAGACAAAGTCCAAAAAATAAACATCTGACAATTCTTACATGAAGAAGTACAAACATCAAATAAACATATGAAAAATATTTGATCCAGGAAGATGCCACAGTGACATATGTGCATGTCTGGCAAATGCAAGGTCCTGAGTTCAATTCCTGGTACAACAAACATCTTCAACATCACTGATAATTTCCAGAGCTACGAAGTAAGATATGAAGAGCCCACCTTATTCTAGAAGGATTAAGTATTATCAAGAAATCAATAATAAATTTTGGTGAGGGTTTCTGTACTATTGATAGCAATGTAGACTGATGCAAGGACTATGAAAATCAGAGGGGAGATTACTCAGAATATTGGGAATAGTGGTTGAATTTAACGCAACAATTCCCCTTGGAATTTTCTGCAAAGGATTAAATACATCAACCCAAAGTGATTTATATGTACCCATTTTCAAATAAGAATTTGTAATAGCTATAATCATGGAAAAATCAAATATCAATCAGCTTATTAATCAATAAAGAAGATATGGATTTTTAATAAGTTGAAGTACTACTCAGATATAAAGAGGGATAAATTAGAGACATGTATAGCTAAATGAATGCCACTTGAGACCATGCTCTTAAATGAAATAAATTGTACATACATGTGTAAATGTCACATTATCTCTGTGCTGTGAGAAACTAAAAACAAAATTTAGAACAAAAATATATGATAGTGTTAAATAGGCAGAAACTTTTGAAAGAAAAGAGAATGAAATAGAGGGGCCGGGGGGATGCCTCAGTGGTCTAAAGCATCTGCTTAGAAAAGCTTAGGCAGCACACAGGGACCATGATTCAATCCCTGGCATCACATGTTGTGCCAGCCCTGCCTCCAGGGCAAGCTCAGCCGGCCATAAAAAGAGAGAGAGAGAGAGAGAGAGAGAGAGAGAGAGACAGAGAGAGACAGAGAGAGACAGAGAGAGAGAGGCAGAGAGAATGAAGTATAGGGGAAGGGGAAATGAATGAATACCTAATAACAATAAGAAAAGAAGTACTAATTAAAAACAAAGCTTTGTAAATAAGGAGGGGAAGAGAGGTTAAGTGAAGTGGGTAGAGACTGGGGGTTAAGTGGCATTAAGATTGTCTTAGTTACTCTTCTCTCTTGCTGGGACAAACATCCGACACTCAAAAAGAAGGAAGGAAAGATTTATGTAGCTCTCAGTTGCGGAAGGCTTCATTCCATAGTTAGCTGGACCCAACGTAGAGTGGCACATGGCAGAGCACAAACTTTCATGGCAGCAGCTAAGAACAAGAGTACAGGGAAAGCCAGTAGCACCTCAAGCAGCTAACTTCTCTTCATTTCTTATATTGAAATCAAAATCACCTTTCCCAGAATAGGTGCAGCACCCGTTTTCATAATAATCTCTTACAAATTCCAGAAGCCACCTCACGACTGCATTAGGTTTTGGAGGTACACCTATACATAAACCATAACATTCCACACCTGTAACCCCAAAGACTCATGCACATCCCTTTATGAAAATGACATCTTATTCCGTCTCTAAAAGTTACCACAGTCTCAACTGTTTCAGCATTCCTGAGAAGTCCAAATCCCTATTCTCTGTGAGCCCTTATAAAAATAAAGTTAAACACATCCAACATTTAAAGGTACAAGATATACATTACCATTCCAAAAGGTACACACAGCATAATGCCAAGCACTAGGACCAGAACAAGTCCAAACTCGAGATGGATCAATATTAAATCCTACAGGTCCTTGTGGAACAATGAAAGCACTCTGTGGCAAACTGTAAACTCTATGTGGCTCCACCCCTACGGCAATCTTGGTCGACGTAGCTCCCATGGCTTTTCTCTCAGGCTGGCTTTGCTTCTTCTTTGCATGATCCACGTTCCTGACTTTCCCAGTATTCTGGGGTTCCCAAAGAATAGGCTTCTCACTCACAGCTTTATATATTGCCCTTTCAGTGTGGCACAATGCCTGGCCTCCCAGGCCTTCTTCTGAAATCAAGGAGAAACCTTCTTAACCTCAAAACTCGTGCATTCTCAATGCACCTTAAATCACTGCCACATGGATGATGCCAAAGTCTGCAGCCAGCTGTAGCAGTAGCCAGGCTTTCCTTTCTTTTGGCTGTAGGGGTCTGATGCCTGGATTGCTGAGCACTCTGACCCCGATTCCAAAGAATAAGTTCCTCGCGCTGGCGCCATTCTGGCAACTGGTGCAGTAACCACCACCATTCTGAAACAAAGGTCTCAGAGGCTTTTTCCTTATGGCAAATTCCCTGAACTTTGCAATTCTGAGGCTGCAAAGGACGGAGACCTTTCATCTCCTGTGATGTCCTCAAGCCATCTTTTCCATTCTCTGGTTCTATCTCAGCAATGGAGATCCTCTGAACTTTATCTTTGGAGTCCACAGCTTTACTGGTGTTTACTTTCTGGCCAAACTCACAGAATTTTGAGCCATCCTGCTGGACTTCTTTTTCTTCATTCTCAACATAGATCTGGCTAAAAGCCCTGAATTACAGCCATGACACTGCCCCAATATTTGGCTGCTTTGAAATATCTTTTGAAAGATTAGTCAGTCTTCCATGCTTAAACTCAATCTGAGGCAGAGTCTATGGATGGACACAAGATGCAGATAACTTCTCTGCCAAGTCAAAACACAAGTGATCTGGAGTCCAACAACCGATGAAGTCCTTATCAGCAGAAACTTCCCCACCCTGGTCTTTACGAGAAATCTTTCTGTCAGTCTTCTGGTCTGAGCTCTGACCAGAATCTCCCCTATGGAACAGCCGAAGCCTTTTATTTCTTTACAGTTAGGCAACATCTCTGTATCTTTTCTATCTCTTCCTATAAGACATTTCCAAACACTTGTAATCCCCATGGTCAGGTTCAGCCACAACAAGAACTCCACTCCTGTGCTACAAAATTCTGTCTTAGTTACTCTTCTCTCATTGCTGGGACAAACACCTGACATTCAAAATAAAGGAAAGAAAGGTTTATTTAGCTCACAGTTATTGGAGGTTTTAGTCCATATTGAGCTAGCTCCAAGGCAGAGTGGCACATGGCAGAAGTCAACGTTTTATGGCAGGATCTAAGGACAAGAGTCCTAAGAGAGTTAGCCACAACTCAAATAGCTAACTTCCCTTCCTTTCTTACCTTTAAATGCAAATCACCTGTCCCAGGGTAGGTGTAGCACCCATTTTCACAATAATCAATTACAAACTCCAGAAGCCAACCCATGACTGCATGAAGTTTTGTGGGGACATATACACAAACCATAATGAAGATATATCATGTACTACTAAAATTCTCTATTTTTTGGTATGCTTGTTATGTATATTTGAATTATATCAGTAAACTTAGTTAAAGGAATTATGTCTTCTTGCCAAACTACCAATATATAATCCCAATATATTAAGATATTAATAAGGTCATTAATGCATTCCGAGATTCCTTTCCTTACTGTGTAATTAGTTTTCATTTGTGGCTGCTTCCAAGCACTACTGATTAAACTTCAAATATATACATTTATGGGACATATACAAATCATTGTATGTGGGTTAGTATGGTTGTGTTGCATCAGGTTACTATGGATTACTGATTTTTTATCAACTCAGGGTAAGAAAGTATAAGATTGACTTATGAAGGTCAGCCACAGAGTTGTCTGAGGAAGCAGGCAGAGGATGCTTGCACACTGGAGACTAAAGGATTCAGTCCAAGGTTTGGAGCTTACTGCACTGTTTTGTGTAGGGCTGTGTTAGAAGACTGATGCGTCTGTGACAGAAGGTTATACAACGAGGCTAATGAGTCTGTAACAGAAGGCAGATAAGTCTACACCAGAAGGCTGGAGGATATAAGGTGGAGGTTGAAGAGTCTGTGCCAGAAGCCAGGAGACAACGTCTAAGTTTACTGTTAAGACTGGAGCTCTTGGTACGGAATGGAATGCTCTATTTTTTCTCAACACTATTTTATATTATTTAAGTGATGAGTAGAGTAGGGCTTCCTTGTCCTAGGGTATGAAACTGCAGGCAGTTTAAAATTTTATCTTCTCAGGCTTCCACAATGTATCCACCACTACATCTACATTCAGTGGTATCACAAGTGTAGCTCAATTATTCATAATAGGAGAGTGCACATCACAGAATTTGACAAGTGTTATAAACAATTTTCCACATTTAACTAACTCAGAGAGCTGGTTGTTAAACATTTACTAGTGCTTAACCTAAGTAGGAATCTACTTATTCCCTATATGGAGGAACTGGTATTACAGCACCATTCAGTGAATAGTTCATTACTTGCTGAGTTTAACTCTCATTCAGTTAATACAAACATATATATTATGTACTTACCTATATCTTACTATGATAAAGATAAGCTGCAGAGTGCTCAGTGGTCAGGCAATGAAGTAGTTGATTAAAATCCCAAGCCCAAATGAAAACTAACAGTGACTACTTCAATAATTTTCTTGAAATTATAGGCAAAATGTTAAAGCAAGGGTCGGATAGATCAACACACGCATGTTGCTCTTCACACTGTCAAAGGAACCCTGAAATAAAGATTTCAAAATGTTTCTGAACTCAAAAACTGGGAGAATATCATCCGCTTCATAGTAGTTATTCAGAGGACAAGATGTAGCCATGATATCTTGCCTAATCTCTATTAGTACAAACCTGTTTTCTCATTGAATTAAGAGAAATTAGCTATGTACCCATCCTATTTTCTATATGCAATGTACTAATTATTGTGACATTCATAGTAACCTGTTTCAAAACTGTTTCGTTGCTATTTTATCTTTTTTCTCATTTAAATGAATAAAAAAATTTAAAAAAACTGGGAAAATGCAAAGTGGAAAAGTAATGAATACTAACTCACAGTGGAGCAAAAGTGTTCCCTGCCATAGGAACAGTTTTGAAAAGGTTCCTAAAGGAAACCTTCTCTAAGAAAGTAAATAAAGGAATTTCTAATTGGAAACCTCTAGGATAGGAATACATTACATGTACAAGAATGTCCAAATAAGACCTGAGTATTGGTTGTGAATTTCTTTGGAAACTAGAGTATATTGTCTGTGCACAAATGTGTTACATAGAGAGAACAGATTTAACCTATGAGTTCTGTCAAACAAAGCTTTTGTGACTGTGGATGGTGATATAGTTCAGTGCCATACTGTGTGTTTAGCAAGCACAAGGTGATGGGTTCAATTCCCAGTACCAAAAACTAAATGCATAAGAATAAAATTTCTGTGATTGACTATGTGAAACCTTAGAAAATAGTATGTAGTGTTGTTGGCCAAGATTCTCACTTCTTACACTATTTCATGTCATACGATGTAACTTTGTTTTGTTTTTCTCTTCCTTGGTAAATATTAAAAATTATAGATTTGTATGTTTTCGTACATATGGCTGTCTGATAGGAAATTTTGCTTTTCCTCTTTCTCATATTATTCTTTACCACTTAATATTTTTTGTATTTTCCATGTGCACTGGTTTATATTTTAAATAGTATTGACACTTTGGATTCTCAAGAATGCTTTGTGACTCTCTACAATTTACAATTATACATCACAATCCAAGCAATGAGACAGTGGTTTGCAGTGAATAACAGAAGGAATGGGAGAGATATAAGGAATAATTTATGGCTAAGAAAGTTCAGATGAGATTCAGTGGACATATGCCATGTGTCAAGGTGTATTGTGAGCCTTCCACATTGCATCATAAACTTGGATTTCATGGGAAATACCATAAAGCCAGTCACCTGAAACATCAGAGGCATGTTTGCAGAAGGAAAGTTCAGACTTTTGATTATATGACTTGCAAGATTTACTTTGACAAGAATTCTTTGATTAAGACTGTGTTGGCTGTTCTTGGTCACCTATTAACACCACAGGCTGAAATTGAATGGTTAGAGATAAAATAAAATGTTATGGCCTGAGTCATGCCTTTCCTCAAATTCAGGTGTTGATACCTCCACCCCAGATATCGCAGAGTGTGGCTTAGACGCATGTAAACTGACAAAACTCAGGCAAACTGAGGCCTTATAGTGGCTCAAATCTGATCTAAATACTGTACTCTAGGAAGGATGTTGGATGTGCAAAAGAACACCCAAAAACAGATAAAGACAAAAGCCACAGGAAGAAGGGTGAGGTGCTCTCTGGAAACCAAGGAAAGCATCCTCAGAAGCAACTGATTCAATCTTGCCAGCACTCTAACCTTGATCTCTCAATCTCCAGAACTGTAAGAATAGAAATCGCTACTGAGTCAGCCTCCCATGCTCCAGTATTTTCAATAAGGGGTGATAAGAATATACTTCTGTCACATTTTCATTTATTCTCAATGGCAACAGAACTACTTCATAATAAATGCAGGTACTTCGTGTTTTCAAGAGACTTTTTAAAATATGCTGTTTGAATACAAGTTGAAAACTCATACCTTGCCTTATTTGGCAAAAGTTTTCATTAGAAAATCAGTCCTCACTTTGTCAATGTTTGACACCACAATGGAGCCCCACATGGGAGTGGTAACAGCTAAGTACATTTATTGAATTGTACAGTATCATTATCAGTGTGAGAAATACACATTTGAACAATGATATTAAAGGCTTTGTCACATGTCTAATCTAATAAATACCTTGACTTCTTTACAGTATTAATTTTGTAAAAAATATAGGTATACAAGACATTTAATGATAAAGTAGATATAATCCATACAGCCCAGAAGATATTGGTTATACAACAATAATATACTTCGTTGAAGAACTTTCATCTCAAATATTACTTTGAAGTTTAAACTTAAACATGATACTATAGCTATTGAATGCCATGGAAATACTTTACTGTAAATTTAAAAAGTTGTCTCCACGTTATGAGATAAGATGGCTGTTCACAAAATTGTATGTGAATGAATGTTTTAAGAGAGCATTAATCTGGGCTGGGGAGATAGCTCAGTGGCATAAGTGCCTGCATAGCAAGTGTAACAACCTGAGTTCCATCGCTGGTGCTAACAAACTAACTACCTAAAAAAATAATGGAATAACTAAATGAATAAATAAATGAAATACTATGAATCTGAATAATGATCCAATGGAAGTGTTACTTATTTGGTCCTCAGACCCAGGCAGGCAGATTCCTTGATTCCCAGCAGGCGGGCAGCTACCTGTCAATCCCATTGCTGAAGTGATCAGAAGAGGACTGAAGTTATGAGCAGCAAGGTTTAAAATTCCCTGGGCATTCAAGGCTCTTCTAGATACATTAGCATCCAAAGGCAATAATATCATTAGCTACAAAAAATACGTTTTCCTTTAGCTGCCATGGCCAGCAGGCCTCATGCTGGAGTCTGCACTGGGCTCCTTCTCAGGTTTCAAGCTTCTCAGGGTGCTAGGCTGAGGTAACAAGGTAGGGTAGGGTACAAGGTAGGGTAGGGTAGGCGTTTTGGGGCACATCCCAGTGCAGCCGGCAGCCTAAGGTGGCCTTTATCACTTAATTATGTACACAACAATATTAAAGCTACTTTTTTCATTAAGAACACCATGGGAAAACTTCCTTGTAGAGTTTTATGCATTAGCGTCTGGCATGTATCATTGCCTGCATGTATTACCCCAGGCCAATATTATGTTCATTACAGAGAAAAGAAGGTCCTGAGCCAAGTAGGTAATATAGATAGATTCTAGACAGGAATATAGCTCAGTGGCACAGAGCCTTCTTCAGAAGTGCAAGGCCCTAAGTTCAATTTTCAGTACCAAAAAATAAAATAAAACAATGATAAATTCTATGCCTTTGTGAGTGAAACTCTCTAGGAGTTTTGGCTTTTTATTGAATATTTATTGTTACTTTTTATGCAGGAGGATGTAGTCTTTAAATGGTCAAAGTAATGTATTTCATTTTTAATTCTCAGTTATGGATACTCAAACCCTTCCACTTCTTTCCATTCAGATCACAGATTACAAGTCTTCCTCTGTATGTTATCATATTAAATATTCGATATGTTTCTCATTTTTGCATATGTTATAGGGCAGGTTCCTTAAAAAGAGAGTCTTAAAAAGATATTTGGAATAAAAATTATTTATTAAGCCAACAATTTTAAGGAAAACCCTGAGTGGAGAGTGAAGCAAGATTATGAAGGGAGGGGCTGGGGAGATAGCTCCATGTCACAAGTGCCTATCTGGCAAAAGCAAGGTCATGAGTTCAAACCCTGGCCCCACACACAAAAAAAGATTGGGAAGGGAAAAGTGATTTTTTTAACTTAATTATTAATATACAGTCTGAGGGATGAGAAGACATCAGAGATTAAAGTTCTGGAGCATGTATTAGATCATTGAAATAATTTTCTTTGAAACAAGGGAACTGGAATTTTCTATCCCTGTATATATCATTCCTTGAAATACTGGGAAAAGTGTATGAAAGTGGTCGTATTTAGGGATAGTTCTTCCAGGTCCAAAGGCAGCTATGAACTGTGAGGAGTCAACTCTCACTGGTTAGATGATATACTGAAAGAATATCTGAAAGGTGAAGTAATAACATCAACAGTGATGTATGACTTGCCTCACCAACTTGGAGTACGGATATTTTAGTATCTTTCGTAACTTTCCTATTTGGATTTAATTGTTAACCTGTCTTCATTAATTAAAAATATTATCTCTTAAGGGGTCACTTTTTCTAGCTGAATCATCCATAAAGACAATTACCAATCAAAAGGCTCTTTGTTCCGTAAGAGAAATACATAGAAAGAACTAAAACTTTTAATACTCCCCATATACATTTATCATCAGTCTGCAAACCCTATCAGTGTTGCAGAAAGCACTGAAAATGTACTACAGTGATGGTGATGTTTAGTCCTATTCAGAGCTTTGTATGCCTTAATGTTAGACTTCAAGATACCATATCTTTTAGTTTCCATCTTGTTTACTTTTTGTTCTCAAAGTGTATCATGTTTCAGTTGCATTTAGTCTGATGGGAACTGCAGATATAGCAACATGGCATAACCAAACATTAGACTATCTGTAGGCCTGTTACGATTTATGTCTAGTTGTCCCCGCAAAGCCTCATGCAATCATGGGGCGTGGCTTCTATAGGTTGAGACTTGATTCATAATCCCCGGGATTGTGTTTTAGTATTGATGGGATTCAGTCTGAGTAAGGCTGAGATTCTGAGTGTGGTCTAGGGCAGATATCCTAAGGCAAAGAGCCTGAATCTAATATAAAGAGAGACAGAGAGACAGACTAGAGCTGTTGCTGTTGCTCTGCTTCCCTGATTGATTTGCTGCCTCTGGCACCATTTTGTTGCTGTTCCACCACCATAAACTAAATGTTCTCTGCTCTGTGCCACTCAGACTTGGGCCAGCCAAATATGGACTGAAACCTCCAGTAACTGTGAGCTAAATAAACCTTTCCTTCCTTCATTTTCAGTGTTGGGTATTTGTCCCAGGAACGAGAAAAAAGTAACTAAGACAAAGCCTATATTTTTATGACTCAGAAAAGTATCCCAATTACATTTCTCTTTAAATAGCAACAGTATGATCTTATGTAATTATTCATGTAGACTTGGGTTTCTCAACCTTGGCAGTGCTGAAAGTTTGGGCTGCATAATGGCCTTCATATTAGAGAATGTGCACTGGTATCCCTGGGTTTAGGCCACTATACTGAAATATCGCTGTCCTCAGTTCCCTAATTTTGATGAATATAAATGTCTCCTGACATTGACAAATACTTCCCAAGGATCAAAACTTCCCTTGGCTGAAGACTTTCTCTCTGGTCACAATGATGACTGAATACCTCTAAAAATCTCATAGCAGAGGGCAGAAGATATTTATCAGTGAAACAAATTTCTATTTGGCAAGCACAAGGTCCAGATTTTGATTCCCAGTATAAAATAAAATAAAATAAAACAAAATAAAATAAAAATAACATAACATAACGTAACATATAAAATAAAAATCCTATATCAGAATCAATCTCAATAAAGGGTTTTTATATAATTATGCTTGTTCTGTGAATAACTGGCCTCTTGGAGGGAATGAGTATGTGTCCTTATAGTATTTGGAATAGTACATTTTACAGCCTGGTTATTTCTTTTAAAATACTATTCTACATTATGTTATTCCTTTTTCCTAACCCAAAATCAACCAGTTAATTTCAAAATTCATAAAGTATGTTCTGTTTAATGCAGTGTGAACTAAGTTTAATCTTGAAAGAAACCCTTATTCAAATATTCCATCATAGAGGAGTAAGGGAGATAGCTCCATGGCATAAGGGTCTACCTGGCAACTCATAAAATTATCATGAGTTCAAACTATGGCCCTGAAAAAAATATTCCATCATAACCTTCTTAAATACAATATTATGTGTATTTATAATTGCTTGGCACACAGGTAAATGGAACAAAATTGATTTCAAACAATATTTTTAAAATGATGTTGTCAGACTGGGGAGATAGTTTAGTAGAATAAGTACTTACATAGCAAGCACAAGGTCCCAATTTCAATCTGCAGTAACATAAATAAATAAATAAATAAATAAATAAATAAATAAATAAATAAGATGTCTTATTTTTGCAATGAAAACATGATTGTGTTTGAAATAGTAAGAAAATAAAACATTTATTCTAATTGGTCTTCCTCAGCAGATTATTTCATTTGTCTTTTCTTTCTTTTTATTTATTTTCTTTCTTTTAAAATTTTATTATTTTTGATAAGAAATAACAATGTGACAGTTTCAAAACATGTGTAGTACATTTCCAAAATTTGATACAATGTACATTTTTGTCCTTTTAGTTATACAGAGCACAGTTAGAGACATAATCATTTTTTCTAATCATTATTGTTACAAAAAAATTTCTCTCATTGAGCAAAGAGAAAGCAGTTGTATACATAATCCATTTTTTTATAATCACAGTGGGTTACTGGTAAAATTGACAATGTCGGAAGCTGCTAATTTAGGCTTTTTACAGCTTGGTATTCTAATCTAGCTTTCCACTTCATGACTTGTGGTTAAACTTTTCTGCTGGGTGGTTTAGGAAAAGTTTAAGCAAGACATGTGTAGCAAAACATGTCACTTTTGTATCTCCTTAGGTCACTCAAATCCCCACAGGATTTACTTTGGAACCACGTAAAGTGTTTTGCAGAACTATTCCCAGTGTCAGCCATCTGGACAAATCACAACCACGACTTGACCAGTTTGCTTTCTGTGAAAGCCTGAGAGAATGATTTTTCTCTAGGTGACTCTCCTTAGACTCACTATACTTCATTTATCTCTTTCCTCTGAGGTTCTATAATCTTCTTGACCAGAAAATTTGGGACACCTCTGGGTTATAGGATGTTACAGCATAGGTTTTCCTATGCCCTGCGGCTAGGGCCAAAATATTGACTATACTTGTAGCCCTTTTTTTTTTCTTTAATTTTTGCTCTGTAAGCTTATATTTTTAACCCTCCAGAAGAGAAGCTTAGTGATACTATTACTCTATATCATAGGTACTTGAGCATCACATCACTGTCTTCCTGAGTTTCAAGCATCTTACTCTTAACTTGGAATTGATATTTTCTATCAATCATTGATACTCTCATAAATCTCTATATAATATGATAAAAGCAATTACACATTTGTACACATTTAGAAATCTAAGTATGTACAACATTGTAGTTGGTCAGTCTTGTGTCATTTTTCCTAGTCTCTTACTTTCCTTTAATACTCTTGTTTGTTTTCTCGTAAATTAACCATTTACTTGAGATAGATTATAGCAGTAACTGAAATCATATTAAAAGCAGCACACATCTAAAACCCCAGAATGACAGGCATTCCAAGCAAATCTTTAAAGATATACATTGCTATCCTCAGCATCAAAAACATTTTGAAGGGTTCCAGGATGATTACCTAATTCATCCTGTGTATGTAAGAGCATGGATTTGCCCCTGCCATGCTTTTTATTTCTTTTTTTTTTCTTTTCTTTTTTTTTTTTTTTTTTGCTTGCAGTCACTTCATTGTTTAACCCTTAAGCCCTTCATTTCCATTCAGCTATGTTATGGTTCTCCATTTTTATCTCTTCTTTTGAGTTCTTACACTAGGGAGTCTGTAAAATATTTACACAGGCAGGTCTGGTGTATTTTGCTTATGAGTATATCTTCAAGATACATCCAATTTATATGTGAAGTGTTCTAGTTTGTCATTCTTTCTAGATGAGTAAATTTCCCTTGAATAAAAATACCATATCTTTTTTCAATCCTCCTTCAGATGATGGGTATTTTGGTTGTTTCACAGATTTGGGTATTACAAATTGTTCTACTATAAACATAGGTGCACTGTTATAACTGTGGTATGATATTTCCAGTTCTGGGCAAATTCCTAGTATTGGGATAGCTGAATTAAATGAGATTTCCAGTTCTAATATTCCACACTGCTTTCCATAATGGTTACACGAGTCTGCATTTCCATCAGCAGTAGAGAAGTGTTCCTTCTTCCCCACAGCCTCTCCAACGATTGTTGTTGCTTTATTTTTTAATGAAAGTGATTCTTTATGGGGTGACATGGCATCTCAGTGTTGTTTTAATTTGCATTTCACAAATGGCTAGCGAAGTGGAGCATTTCTTCATGTATTTGTAGGCTTGCTGCACTTCTTTCTCTGAGAAGTGTGTGTTCATCTCAGATGCCCATTTCTGGATTGGGTCTTTGAATTTTGGAACCCTAATGGATTTTAGTTCTTTGTAGATTGTAGATAGAAGACCTTTGTCTGAATACTTGCTAGTTAAAATCTTTTCGAAATTTGTGAGTTGTCTTTTCACTCTGCTGGTAATTTCTTTTGAGGTGCAAAACCTTCTTAGCCAGTGGAAGTGCCATTTGTTGATTCCTTTAGCTGTTAAATATGCATTTTGACTTTTTGTCCATGAATTCTTTGCCTACATCAATGTCTTCACAATTTTCTCCCAATTTTTCTTCCAGATGATTTAGTGTTTCTCTTTTAATATTTAGATGTTTAAACAATTTTGAGTTTAGTTTAGTGCATGGTGATAGACCTCGGTCAAGTTTTAGTTTTCGGCATGTGGATAGTCAGTTTTTCCAGCACCATTTATTAAAGAGGCTATCTTTCTTCCAGTAAACATGTTTGGCCCCTTTGTGCAGAAAGGTAGAGATGATATTAACATGTGAAACAAAAGAGCTGAATGCATCATACTCTTCCTTCTTTTGACTCTGAACAGCTCGCTGCCATTATTCTCGCTTCCAGTATTCTAATATAGTCAGAAAATAAAATAATAAATGCATAGAACATCACTATGTCCCTGCCAAGGAGTACTGTAGCCAAGGAGATTCCGTGGAAGGTGACTAAAAATCAAAACATGTCCGATTTCAATTTTTTTTTTTTTTTTTGTCTTTTTGAGACAGGGTTCGCTGTACAGCTCAGGCTGGCCTTCAGCTCAGTTTTGTAGCCCAGACTGGTCTTGAACTCTCACCAGTCCTCCTGCCTCAGCCTCCCAAGTTCTTGGATTACAGGCGTGTGCTACCACGCCTGGCTCGATTTCAAATTCTTGAAGCCTAAGTTGTCAGTCATTTCCCCACTCCATACACTTTCTCTTGCTATTGTTATCCTTCCCATGATCTTCAGTAAATGCAGCTACTTACCACTTAGGGTTACTCTTGTGTGAATGCTTGGAAATGTTTACCACATCATACACAAAAACCTGAAAAAAATCACTGCCCATTCATCTATAGCATCATGAGATCAGTAAAGAATATGAAGCAAAGACTAAAACATATATGTATGTATATATATATAATTAATGGCACTTTGGTTTACAAACTTAATTCCTCCTATAATTCTGTTAAAATGATTGCATTAATTTTCAGATGAGCAACATAATGAAGGTTGTGTTGGCTTCCTGGTGAGTAAATTGCAAATAGAAGAAAAAGTTTGAAACATGTTTCTATAATACAATACAGTTTATGAAAAGAAGCATTTGTGAAACAGGGAATTTTGTATGAACAAAAGACTATGACCAGTAGGTATTTTTTAAAAATTTTTATTTATTTATTTTTTTTCTTGTTTCAGAACCTTTGTTTGTTTATTCACTCATTTTTATGGCTGGCTCAGCCCGCCCCGAGGGTAGGGCTGGCGCAGAATGTGGTGCCGGGGATCGAACCGCGGTCCCTGAAGTCGCCCAAGCCTTCCCATGCAGGCGCTTTAGACCACTGAGCCATCCCGCCAGGCCCACCAGTAGGTAGAATAAGTAAAAGATAGTTGAGTTGAGTCAAAATAAGAAAAGGTAGAATTTGAAAAAAAAGGTAGAATTTGAGAACAGTGAAAGAATAATTTTTCCGAGAAGAAAAATAAACCGTGTGGTGATAGCATGAAAGTGAAAATGTAGGGACAAGGGGACAAGCAGAATGATTGTAGTCAGAACATGAAAGTCCAGGATAACCAGATACTTCTATCTCTGATAACACACAAATACAATACACAAAATTAAACAAGATGACATCCAACCAGATGGGAAAGAGACAGTCATTCAGAAACATAAGATAAAATAAAAGTATTAAAGTAATTCTGGTATTTAGCTGTAGTTCTATAGTTATATGATAGTTCTATGATAATACCCATGTTTACTATCAGAAGTGTGCTGTCTGTGGAGCTGAACTGAGCCTCTTGATATTGGGGACTGGGGCTCATCTTCTGTTTTGTGGAGTTCTCCAGAGCCCAACTGATAGCTCTTCACTGCAGCTTCAGACACTTCTCCATTGCTAGCCTCACTAATTACATTGCCCTGAAAAAGGCTACATGTGCCTGTTCCCAGGGCTCAGTTGTTGTCCTGGGTTTCAGTTTTTTGAGTCCTGGGCAGTCCACCTGACAAAGAATATTTGTCTTTACACTGATCTTATAGATACCTCCTTCCTGAGGCAATACATAGGAAGCACAGAGCATGTACTCACACTCGGCTGGTAGGCCTGCTATCCCAGAGATTATTCCAGAAGTGCAGAGTACAGAGATAGTTTCACTCCTCGTGCAGGTCCTGATGACCAGAGATAATGGAGAAAGTGCAGTGTACAGACTCACACATCTCTCCGAGGTCCCCTTGTCCCAAAGATAATGGAGGGAGTACAGAGCATGGTGAAAGATTTATGTAACTCACAATTTCTGGAGATTTTAGTCTGTAATCAGCTTGTTGTAAGGCAGGGTGCCATAATAAGGGGTAACAGGTCAAGCAGGCTGAAGAAAGCAAAGCAGCAAGATAAAGGGAAAGAACAAATCTCTTTTCCTCTTATATTGCATGCAGGCTACTTCCCTCTAGAGTTGGTATAACACACCTTCTCTTGTACAAAGCTCGGGATGTTTACAATGTGAGGACACTTGTCCTCTGCTAAGTCACTTAATTAAGCTTCTAAATTTCCCAAGTTGACAAAAATATCCGAACCACTAAAATTAGATTGTCTTCCTTTTTCCCTTTTTGGTCAATATATTTATGAGACTCATTCATGTTGTTGCAAACAGCTTTAGTTGGCACATTTTCTTTGCTAAACAGAATTCACTTGAAGGAATATTTCACTGATTAGTAATTTTATGTTTTCAGTCTTTGGGTATTTTAAAGAATGCTTCTCTTTTTGTTTTATATTTGTCTGGTTCGTGAGTATCATTGATGGATCATAGGATGTTTGTACTTTCAACTTTAATAGATAATGGCAATCTAGATGCTTCAATTGATTTTATTTTCACACTAGCAGTTGGTGAAGGCTGTGGCAACACTTGCAATATTTTCAGTCTTGAATTTTAACAAGCAAGTGACGATGTTGTGACATAACTTTGTTGATTACATTTGTATATTATCCTTTCACTTCCTTGATAATTGGTGATTGAACACCTTTTCTGATGTTTATTGGCTACTTCATTATCCACTTAAAATTGTTGAAAACAAGAAAAGTATCTGTTTTTCTGTTGAATATTTTCTTTATTATATTTGTGATTTGATATCTCTTGTATATTATGCTCTCTTGAATGGTATTTGTTGCATATGTATTTTCCTGCTATTGTTTTGACTTTAATCTCTTAATGATACACTTTTGATAGGGATTTATTTTTTATTATATATATATATATATATATATATATATATCTTATATATCCATAAAAAACGTGTACATATATTACTGCATTTAATAAGAAATGACAATGTGACAGTTTCAAAACACATTAGTAGTAAATTTCTAGTGTTTAATAAAATGAACACTGTTGTCCTAGTAGTTATACAGAGCACATGGTGTAGACATGATAATTTTTCTAATCATTATTGGTACAAAATTGTTGTTCTCATTGAACTCACAGAAAGGAATTGTAGGCCGGTGTGGTGGCACACGCCTGTAATCTTAGCACTCGGGAGGCTGAGGCAGTAGGATCTGTGCGAGTTCTAGACCAATCTGGGCTACAAAAGTGAGCTCAAGTTCAGCCTGAGCTGCATAGTGAGACCTTGTCTCAAAGAGACAAAAAGGAAAAATTAGAAAGAAATTGTATTCATTACCCAATGTTCCATAATCACAGTTGGTTATTGGCAAAATTGGCAATGACAGAAGACATTGATTTAAGTCTTTTATAGCTCAGCATACTAATCTAGCTTTATGTCTTATACCGATTAATCTGCCTTACCATATGTCATTAATTTTATGATTTACACTTAAGTAATTTTCTTCTGCATCAAGGTATTGAAGATAAGCTCATAGTATCTAGAATCTTCATGGTTTTACTTCTCACATTTAGGTATACAATTAGTTGCCCAATTCTGATTGTTTTTTCTTTATATGCAACTATTGAAGTTTTTCTTTATTTACACTGAAGACTTACATTGTCAGAAACTATTTCTGATTCTATCTTTACTTGCTTGCCTTTGCACCATCTATCACTTCACTTCATTATTAGAAATCCAATGTAAAAACTATTTTTTGTATTTCCAAATACAAAATAAAAGTTTGCTATTAACCATTTATAGTTAAATTAGATGTTTCAAATTACTGGTAAATACTTCTTAAGTATGTAATTCATGCTCTGGTCACAAGGTACTTATTTCCTATATTTAACTTTTAAATTTTTATTTAGTTTTGTTTTTTACAATAATTAATACACTACATATTGTTGTCTTCATTGAGGTTGTTCAGAGTAAAAGATGCAAACATGATTTCATGTCTAAACCTCATTTGTAGAGATTTTTCTTTTCATTGCACAGAGAAATTAGCTGTGTATATAATCCAATAGACCATTGCAATAACGGATTATCAGCTCATCTGTTACTATTAGAAGATGTTGACTTGAGCTTTTCACAACTTAGCAAATTAGTATCATTTTCCTTTTATACCTCATAGTTAGACTTTTGTGCTGGATGGTTAAGACCAAGATAAAGCAAGACCTATATTACAAGAAATGTAACTTTTGTATCTGACAGGTCAGTCAGTATTAATTTAATGAAAGAAAAGTGGTTACCAATTTAATGTCGCATATTTTAAATTGTACACAAGAGGAAATTTCACTCTAGTGCCAAGTGTCACTGAATAATAGTATGGGATTATTAGTAAGTCTTAGATATCACGATGTGGTTTTTTTTTTTTTTTTTTTTTTTTTTTTTTTTTTTTTTCTTGTTTCAGAACTTTTGTTTATTTATTTTTATGGATGGCTCAGCTTGCCCTGAGGGCAGGGCTGGAGTTGCATGTGGTGCCTGGGATCGAACTGCTGTCCCTGCAGCCGCCCAAACCTTCCTAAGCAGGCGCTTTAGACCACTGAGCCATCCTTCTGGGCTACAATATGTTTGAATTTTAAAGAGAATGATTCTTTTAATATACTACTGAAGTAGCTGGGCATGGTGCCACACACCTGTAATCCCAGCATTCGGGAGGCTGAGGCAGGAAGATCCGTAAGAGTTCAAGACCAGCCTGGGTTACAAAACTGAGCTCAAGGCCACCCTGAACTGTCTCAAAAAGACAAATATATATATATATATATATATATATATATATATATATATATATATTCTGCTGAAGTACTAAATCAAGGGCTTCTACATTTTGTGAATGCTTCTAATGAATAATGTACATTATAAGGCCAGCAAGATAGCTCAAATTTCAAGCTTGGAGAGTGTTAGAATGATTATTTTTATCTTGCTCTGTCTTGTTTTGATTTTGTGAAAATACCACATCTAAAACCTATTAAATTTCAAAGTGGCAGAGATTCCCTGCAGCAACTTCTATACAATTTGTGCATTGAGTTGATTGCAGCTATATCCCAAAGAAAGAGAACAAATATTTTGCTGATTTTGATGCCAAGAAGTACTTTAAATTTGGAAGCATATATCTGATGGACAACTAAATTCAGAAAAAAGTAAGATACGTTAACTTCAGGAAACAAAGAAAAGAGACTTCACTCTTTGTAGTGATAGCTCTTGTTTTGATGGGTAGGGTAAACATTAGATTTAATATTTAATGAAAAGAGATTATTTCTATGTCAATTTTTTTAATTATTAAAGATACGTTTTTTCCATAGTAGTATTTTTAAATATTTTCTGCGTCAGAGACATAATACATACATATTAAACACAAGAATCAAGTGTTTGAAAAAGGCTTAACCAGAAAATTTATCTGTATATATATATATATATATATATATATATATATATATATATATATAATAGCTGCACAGAAGTGTTCTGAGTCAAATTTAGATTGAATTCCATTTATTTGATATACATATATTTACATAAACTATTTATGAAAACAAAGAAAATATTATTTTTTTACTTGCTTTTTGCTTAGCCTGAAAGATACATTTGTTTTAGAATATCTAGATCTGAAGCATAAAAAGAGCCTGCAAGGCTTCTTTTTACATGATGCTCTTGTCTTGATATTCTTGCTTTATTGTTGATTCAGTCTAATTCAACAAAATACATTGATCGTCTCTTTTTGAGAGAGTTTTATCTACAGTCAGAAGAAATCTGCTATGGATCATTGTATTGTCAGAAATCCATGTCCCTTGAAGTGGATGAAGTTACTGGCAACATGTCTTCCTTGGATGTCAGTTGAACCTAGATGGATATACTGGAGGTTTTTCAGAGAAATCTGACAAATACTTGGCAGAGTAGTCACAATTTTTAACAAATTTCATCAGCACCACTGTCAGATGGAGGGGCATATAAATATCAAGTGGGTATACTCAACACAGAGCTGCAGAGCTGGAAACATAACACACATTTTGGAGAGGTTTTTGAAATGAATTTGTAGCAATAACCAAAAAGTTACAATCAACACTGGTGTCATGGGAACACGTTTTTATCCAGACAGTAACATGTCAAAATAAAAATCTATTGCTAAAGGCCAATGGAAAAATTTTATGAATTCCAAAGTTTAGCCATTTGGGTAAGTATTTCAATGTGCATTTGAAAAAAGTTATTGAGTATTGGATATGAGCATGCCTGCAGTGATCACATCTTCTGTATTAGAGTTAATGATAAGCTTTTCAGTAAATATCTGCTTTTGTTTAGTTAACAGAATTCTTCTGATCCTTGCCATATTTTTACAGTACTCCAGCTATTTTTCAATGTGAAGCTGACATAACAGAATATATTTATACTTTCCCCAGAAATATGCTACAATTTTACTTCTGTGGATTGACCTTGGTGTCAGGGTCAAAGAGTAATAATGTAAGACTCCGAATTCACCCAGAGCTAGCTACAGATAAAAGTTTGTTTCTAGCATTAGCCCCCTATATCTGTTCTAGGATCCTTCAAAGTGAAGCATTGAATTTAAATTGATATTAAGACAACTGAATAGCACAACTCAAAGCAACCAATTTCTGCCTGAACTGCTTAAATCAAAGGAAACTAATTTTTTAATCTAAATTATTCATCAAAACCTTTTAAATCTACACTGAACTTATTTTATTTCCAACAGAAGTCTTTGGCCTCTGTTCTTCTCCATTTAGTTCCTACCTATTTGATCATTTTTAAGCACTTTTATTTTAGTCGTCATATGTACCAGAATATATATTGAAAATATTTAATTTTTAAAATCTCAGTTTTCTTTGTTTGCATTGAACTATTATTATTATTATTATTATTATTATTATTATTATTATTTGTATTTGTATTTTTAGTGAAGGATTTACAGGGTGTTGAGTATCTCCCTTCTAGATCAGACACATAGTCCTGTTTACAGCTTTCCAAGTGCTGCAATTACAGGTGCACACTACCACACCCAGTCTCAATTGCTGTCTCATGCACCTGTGGGGCAGGGTACAAACAGTAGGCCTGGGAGTTGAACTCCCAGGCTCTGTGCTTATTTAACTGTGCTTTAATTTACTGAACTATTTGGCCACCTCTTACATTGAAATATTATTAAATACCTTTTAAAATTCATTTTTCACTCATTAGGTTATTTTTAAATAAACTTGCCTAATTTTGCATAACTACTGAAATTCATGTGTGATTTTACTTTTACATATTTCTTACATGTTGAAAATATTTATTTGAAATATAACCCAATGTTTCAGTATGTTATAGTCATATTTGAACACAGAAATGGCAGTAACTGAACTTAAGAATGTAAACACATGAAACTTTTTAATTATTAATTAGTAATGAAGCATAGCACAAAAATGAAGTATATTGTAGCAATGATAATATTTTCCAACTGAATATATGACAGTTACTCTGGAAATATTTAAGGTAAATATTCTAGGATAAAATAAAAAATAATAGAAGATTGACAATTATACTTGTTTGGCACAACTAAATCTCAAAGAAAATGAGTACATTTAGAAAATATCAGTTCAAGAAAACTCAATATAAATGAGGCTTTAATTTCTAGAATAAGGAGAAAATAAATGTAAATAATATGTGTAAATGATACAAATTAAGGAATTTATTTTTATTTGTAACAATAACATGTCACAGAAGCTTTTAAAATGCTATGCGGGGAATGGATGGAAATGCATGTTGGAAAATGTAATCATGGATACAATATACATCAGTTTTGTAACATGCCTCATTATTATTTAATAAATAAAAAGCTTGGTGAATTTACATTAAGTTTAGTCACTGCCATTTCTGTGTTCAAGTATGACTATAATATACTGAAACATTAATTCATTCTGAACTTCAACCTATATTGTATATTACTTTTATTTTTATTTTATTTTATTTTTTTTGTATTTTTGAGACAGGGTCTTGTTATGCAGCTTGAGCTGGCCTTGAGCTCATTTTTGTAGCCCAGACTGGTCTCGAACTCGCACTGATCCTCCTGCCTCAGCCTCCCAAGTGCTAGAATTACAGGCATGTGCCACCACGCCTGGCTTGTATATTACTTTTAAACATGTTAGATTTATATACACAATACAATCAAACATAGCTAATATAACACCAGTAATAGTGTCAGATCCTAATTCAACAATATTATTTACTCATGAAAATAATTTTCATATATGGATCATGATGACAAGACTCATTCCTAGAGATACATGAAGATTTGTGAAAATTCCTTTGGGTTAAAGGAACTATATGGTGCTCGCTTATTTGGTATGGAATAATCAGCAATTGTTTGAAAGAACTGAACTTTTATCATAAAGAGAAAATCACTAAATATTATCAGAATTAAATTAGAGCTGAATATTATACTTAATGACCTTAGTATGGTTGTTAGATAGGATAAAATATCATGGCAAACAGCAAGTGATAAGCAATAAAATTCAGGGATGGAGTTTCCTCAAAATTTGCATTTAGCAATAGATCGAATTTACCTAGCAACAAAGCCTTTTCTGAGAAGTGAGCTATGCTACATTATTTCTAAATATTTGGCAAAAAGTATCTGTGCACAAATGCTAAGTAAAATAAAATTTAGAACTTGATAAAACTATATTAAACTACAGGTTTACTTTTTGACTACTTTCCCATTTTGTTTATAAACATGCAGCAAAATATCAAATGAGGCAAAGGGTAAGTGGATGCAACACTGCATTAAAATATACACCATGAATAAGCAGGTTTGTTTTAGTGATGTAATGACAATTCAACATAAAATATTCATCAGTCAGTTTTTCCACATTAATAAATTAAGTGCTTCATAATTTCACTTGAGAAACAAAACTTTTTTTCATTTTAATTTTTCTCTTTCATTAGTAGTTTGCAGTACATAATGATTTTATTCCTCATACAAAGTTTATAAGTATCCATAATACATCTTTGTTTTGCTTTTGTTTTTGTATTTTTAGGGAAGAGTCTATATAGTGTTCTGGGTCTCACTACCAGATCTGACTAATAGTGATCCGCCTCTTTACAGCCTGCCAAGACCTGGGATTACAGACATGTGCCACCACAGCCAGTCTTAATTGCTTTCTGAGAGTGCCCTGGAGGCAAGAATTGTAGGCCCAGGAATCAAATCAAGAAGATCTGTGTGTACTTGCAGGTGCTTTAATCCACTGAGCTATTTGGCTGGATCTAGACCTACAATTTATTAACTCTAATGCCTATTCCTTTCCACCTTAATGTAGGCTCTGTCAAGAGAACACGTAAAGCAACCTTCTGGACTCAATGCCAACACTTTCTAGTTCCTGGCCCTCAGAAAACCACTCATGGCTATCTTGGCTTCTCAGTACATCGAGAGAGAACACTGTTATTTCTATTTGGAGATCACTTCTGCTTAAACTTCTCAGGGGCCTATGATTAGCTTAATCATCTCCACAACTGTCTCTTGTGGAAAATTTCCAACCAGTCATTGTGATAGGGATGAATCTAGAAACCCTAAAATGTAGTTGCTCTGTTCTCAGAATTACATGTTCTTAAATAATTAAATTCTCCTCAAAATGCCTCCTAATAAATCATTCTCAAATATGATGGTTGCTAAAATGAAATTCTGCAACTTAAACCTGCTACACAGGAGTCACAGTCAAAGTAAAATTATATATTATACTTTATAATAGCTGCGGCCTTTTCTTGGAGTAGATCTTCTTAGCCTGTTCCCATCCATTGTGTTTATTTGAGTGGCTTCTGACACTCTGCACACTTACATGGTATTTGTAGAGACAAACCAAACTCCACGGAAGTGAGAATTACCCTGCCAAGCTGCTTCACGCTCTTTTCTCTGAATTTTCTTCAGTTTCTCTGTATTTTCTATCTTCCTGTTGGTTATCTTGATCCAAGAGCTCTTCTTCCTTTTTTCCAGTACATTGTTAGCCACGTGTCTTGATTGCAGACCCTCGAGAGTCTGTGATATCCACTTGAGGGGGCTAAGCTTATTTATGTTTAAAGTAACTATTGATGGGGAAGGATTTATCAGTTTGTTTTCTAACATATAGTACTTAACTTGTAATTTCTTCCTATCTTTGTGCTTTTCTAATTGATGTAGTTTGATTCATTTCCATTTTTCACATTAATATTTTATAAGTTATTCTACTTTTATTACTGTTTTGTTTACATACTGCATTTTATACTTATTGTCCATTTTAAGTTGATGGTTTCAATTCCATAAAAACTGGGTGCTTTACTGCTACTTTTCTGTACTTTATTTTCTTGATATCACATTTTACATATGTTTTGCATCAAATCTGTCTTTAATAGCCTGTTTTTTATTACTTTTATCTTTGAAATGTATGATTAAAAGTGATTTACCTACTAGTATTACAATATCATTATTCTGAATTTGTTTTCCTTTACTGGTAATTTTATAATTTCATATATTTTTGTGTCATGGTCTTTTATCGTGCTATTTGAATTTGAAATCGGATAATTTTTTGTAACAAATCTAAATGATAATGAGTTATCCCAGGTTTTGTTTGAGAAAGTCGGTATTTCCAGTTTATATCTCAATGAAAGTTTTACAGGGTATAGTATTCTTGACTTGCACTGTTTTTCTTTCTTTTATCATTTTGAGTACATTACATTAGTCTCTTGAAATTATAGGTGCTTACTTCTAACTCATTAAATAAATTTAAGATTTAGGATAGATACTGATAGTAATGAATGAATACCTTAGTAATGAAAAGCCTCTATAATTATAGTTTGACAAATTATAAATTTGAAAAATGATAGAAACAGCAAGTTATTAATACATTCTTAATTCCTTCCTCGTTCTTGAGACATGATCTGCTACACTAACAAGATGGAGAGCCGGGCGTGGTGGCGCACGCCTGTAATCCCAGCAATCGGGAGGCTGAGGCAGGAGGATCGGTGTGAGTTCGAGACCAGGCTGGGCTACAAAAGTGAGCTCAAGGCTAGCCTCAACTGCATAGTGAGACCTTGTCTCAAAAAGACAAAAAAAAAAAAAAAAGATGGAGAAAATATTTATTTTGGCTTAGAGTTTGTAGAGATTTCAGTGCTTAGTTGGCAGATTTCAAGGCAGCATGTCATGGCAGATTGGTATGTGAGAGGAGACAGAGCTCTTCTTAGCAGGTTTGACTTTCCAAGAACACATCCAGCTACAAACTCATCCATTGATGAGTACCGCATATCAATGATCCATTTATCTTCTAAATGCCCACTTTTGATTCCACGCTTCTTTGGAGCAAAATTCGGTTATAAACCATAACAAATGGTGAAGTTATTTGGATAAAACTTGATAAGGAACATAATATTTGCAAAATTCCAACATGTATTCCAACATATTATTCACTAATTTCAAATGAAAGAATAATAAATTTAGAGTGGAAAAATTTGGCATTTATACATCAACTAAGTTATCAGTGCTTATATCAATATCTGGGGGCATATAGTATCATATACCTCTTAATATGCATCAAGAGTGTATTATGTCTTTAGTATTCCTGTCACAATAGATGAGTTAAACAAAATGATGAGGAAAAATTAAGGCACTCTTAAATATTGTTGGGGAGATAGCTCAGTAGAATAAGTGCCTGCCTTGCAAATCTAGGAATATTGTTCAAAATTATTGTTTCTTCTTGCTCCCTTAATGATTTAAATGCCAAGACAAAGAATCCATTCTAGCTTAAAAGATATCTGAAAAATAACTATTATATTTCATCTTTACTGATTCTTGTACTAGTTAAAATGGGTATAAATGAATTAATGACACTTAACTAATAAAGCTGACAAAATGTATGCTGTAATATATATGAATGTTTATGACTTGGGGAGAAAACATAGTAAAATATTTAGGGATGATGAGTAAAATCCATCTGCAATGGCTTCAACTTTCTCTTAAATAAAGTATTAAATATGCACTTTAATTACATATTTATATAAAATTATATATATACATCATATATGTAAACTGTATGCAAGATTTATATATGAAATATGCATGCAGCAGACGTATGTATTCATAGGTACATATGTGTAGAAATAGAAATTATACATTATTATTGAATCTCAAAAAGACATACAGAGGTTTTTTGTACTAGGTTTGACACTTTCCTTCAAGTGGAAAATTATACAAAAATGAAATTTACATTTTAACAAAACAATTATTATTTTACTAAGAAATTAAAATGTGACAGTTTCAAAGCATGTTAATAATATATTCCCAAAAATTAATACAATGCATATTGTTGTCTTCATTGTAGTCATACAGGCTACAGGATGTAGACATTAAAAATTTTCTGATGGTTAATAGTATAATAGATTTCTTCTCTTTGATCTAAGAGAAGGTAGTTGTATACATGGTGAAATGTTCCATAATTGCAATAGGTTACTCATGAAACCGGTAATGTTGGAAGGTGTTGATTAGAGTCTTTTATAGCTCAGCACATTAAACTACCTTTATGTTTTATGCATCGTGTTTAAACTTTTCTGCTTGGTGCTTCAGGGCAAGTTAAATCAAGACCTCTATAACAAAACATGTAGTTTTTGTATCTCCCAAAGTCAGTCAAATCCCCTCAAGATTTACTTTGGAACCACGTACAGAGATTTGCAGAACTGTTGTCAGTGTCAGCCATCTGGATGAGTCACGGCCATTGTTTAAGCACTTCGCTCTCTGCGAAAGCCCAAGAGAATGTTTTCTCTCTAGGTGACTCTCCTTAGGCACATTATGTAGCTTCAATGCCTTTCTTCTGTGGTTCGTTAATGTTCCTGAACACTAACTTGGAAATCACTGAGTTACAGGATGTTATGGCACAGGTTCTGTTCTGTCCTGGGTCCAGCGCTAGGGCCAAAATACTGTCTATCCTTGTAGTCCTTTTCCTATTATTATTGGTTTATAAACTTATATTCTTATCCCTCCAGAAGAAAAGCTTAGTGATACTATTACTCTAAAACAAAGGTGCTTCAGCTTAATATCATTGTCTTTCTGAATATCAAACATCTTAGACTTAACTTGGAATACATATTTTCCATCAATCACTGATATTTTAATAAATCCCTATACAATGTGATAAAAGCAGTTACACATTTGTACACAGATATTTAGAAATAAAAGTATGGACCAAATTTTGCCCTGTTCATCCTTTGGCATTTTTCCTATTCCCTTACACTCATTTAATACACTTGAAACCAAATGTTTACTTAAGAGACAGTATAAGAGTAAGTGAAATTACATTGGAAGCAGCACACATCTAAAAGTTCAGAATGACAGGCACTCCAAGCATAGTTTTAGTGTTACATATTGCTATCATCATTGTCAAAAACCTTTTGAGGTTTCTTAGGACCATTATATCCTGTGTATATAAGTGTGCAGTTTTGCCCCTGCTGTGTTTCCTCTTTTCTGCTTCCAGTCACTTTGCTGTTTAAGCCTTAAGTCTTTGATTCCCATTCATCTGTGATACATTTCTCGATTTTTATGTCTTCTTTTGAATTCTTACACTAGAGAGACTATACGACAGTTACACTTGTGAAGGTCTGGTTTATTTCACTTACGAGTATATGTTCAAGGTACATATATTTATATATGAAGTCTAGTTTAACATTGTTTATAGCTAAGTAATATTCCATTGAATAACAATATCACATATTCTTCAATCATTCTTCACATGATGATCACTTTGGTTGTTTCCAAAATTTGGCCACTACAAATTGGGCTGCTATAAACATAGGTGCACAGATATCACTATGGTATAAAGTTTTCAGTGCTTCTGGGAACATTCCCAGTAGGGGGATTTCTGGATTGAATGGGATTTTCAGCTGCAGTTTTTTAAGGATGCTCCACACTGCTTCCCATAATGGTTGTACCAGTCTGCATTCCCAGCAGTAGTGGAGAAGTGTTCCTTTTTCTACACAGCCTCTACAACAAAAGTGGTGGTTACTTAACTATTAATAAAAAATTGTTTAGTAATAAATGCCTTGTACATAGTTGTTAATAGTTCCTAGTAAAAGAGAAATGCATAGTCTTATTCCCCTATGTCATAAACTTCTGAAGCATATATATATATATATATATATATATATATATATATATATATATGTTTGGCACTTAAGGAATTTGGCACTTAAGGAACATTCAAACTAATGTTAACTACAGATATATAGCTAAAGTCTCTTTTCATCTTGTATATATTCAGATAAAATTAAGTGGTTTCAAATCTTGGCTCTTACAGTTTTGTGGAGAATACACAAAAGCTGTATTGTCTTCATTCTTTTGTCATTATTCCACATAAAAATAATCTATTTCAAACTGAGTATGGTAAATGACGTGAAGTTTTTTATGTTTAAGTATTCTGTGAGCGAGGAAATATGGAAGGGCAAAGAGTCAGCAATTTTGTTTGTTTTAAAGTGTTCTTACTATTATTTATTTATCTTGTATTTTAGGGAAGAGTTTCCAGAGATTTCAGCATCTCACTGCTAGATCAGACTCACAGTGACACACCTGTTTCCAGCTTCCCAAGACCTGGGATTACAGGCGCATGCCACCATCCCTAGTTCCAAGTGCTGTATCAGCACACTCTGGGGCGGAGGTGGGCCTCACTTTAATTTGCTGAGCTATTTGGTTTTTTTTTAATTATTTGTTTAAATTTTTATTGCATTTAATAAGAAAGAACAATGTGACAGTTTCAAAACACATTAGTAGTACCCTTCCAGTATTTCATACAATGCATATTGTTGTCGTACTTGTTATATAGAGCAAAGGATGTAGATGTGATAATATTTCTAATCATTATTGGTACAAAAGAATTTCTTCTCAATGAACTAAGAGTCACCTAGAGAGAAAGCATTCTCTCAGGCTTTCACAGAGAGCAAGTTGGTCAAGCAGTGGCCATGACTCATCCAGATGGCTCACACTGACAACAATTTTACGAAGCACTGTACATGTTTTAGAAGTAAATCCGGAGGGAATCTGACTTATATTGGGAGACATAAAATTATATGTTTTGTTATACAGGTCAAGCTTTAACTTGTCCTTGACCACCCAGCAGAAAAGTTTAACCACCAAGCATAAATCGTGAAGCTAGATTAGTATGCTGATCTGTGAAAGGCTTAACTCAACAGCTTCCATCATTGCCAGTTTTGCCAATAACCCACTGTCATTATGGATTATTGGATTATGTATATAACTCGTTTCTCTTAGGACAATGAGAAGAAATTTTTCTGCTGAGCTATTTGGCCAGCCCTTTATTTTCATTTTAAAGGGAATAAAACTTAGTAAGAAAACAATGCTGAATTTCAAAAACAAATAATAGAAATACAATGATTGTTATATTGCATTTTCTGTCTTCAAAGTATTTGCTTAAATTCCCAGACATAGGCAGGCAAAATAAGTAAAAACATTAAACATTAACTGTTGCTTTCAATAAACCAATAGAAATTAGTATTATAGTTTGTTACATAAAATTCAGATCTCACCAGGAAATATTCAATAGTTGTTTATGACTTGACATCTGTGTATTAGAATCACTTGAAAAATAGTTCACTTTCAGATTCTACACTGATGTACACGGCCAGGATAACTAGACCTGCTACACGGGATCTCTCCATGTTGGTTGGTATCATTGTTTTCACATCATGGAGGATTTGGGATGACCATACTTCTTAGATGGTTTGACACTGTACAGGAGTCTTTCAAGCAGAAAGTGGTGGATGTATCGCTTATTCTGACCACACCTTAGAAGTGGGAAGCTTCTTTGCTAAAACATACTATTGATTACATGAGAGTCAAAACACTAATTGAATTCAAGTGGGAAGGGCATATAGACCTCCGACGCCTAAATAGAGAATCAAATTTGTATTGTAAGAAGGCATGTCAGATGGGAATTACCTTAGCATGTATCTTTAGAAAAGTATAGTCTGTCATGTAATGTTTTTCACTTTCAAAGAAATCACATATATGTGTCAGACATTTAGGCCCTCTCAGAATTTAAATGTATTTCTTCTTTCATTTCACAAAAATTCCAGGAATGTTGTTATTTAAAACCTTTGAAATGAGATTGGCAACTGTATCAAATCCGAAAAAAATGGGGACAGAGAGTACCCAAAAGAATTTAAATATATTCAACGAGTTATAAGTACTGTCTTTTACATCATAAATACAGTTCCATTCTATTGAGTAAGCATCTCTAGGATTGCCAGTCTCTAGTTTAATAGCCTTTCCAACATCATTTGTAGATTATTGGAAATGCAGAATCATAGGCTTCACTCTTGAAATGCTGAATCAGAGTTGGTATTTTAATAAGAACTCCAGGTGATTAGTAAATACTTTAACATTTCGGCAGCTCTCCTTTTAGCAGTTTAATTCTGATTACCAAAGTGAGAGAGCCAATTTCTTTAAATGCAGTATTCATTAGACTGTACTGGACTAGACCCATGTACAGGAAAAGCATTGATTGAAAGCACAAAATGTCAAGACCTAGAATATATATTCTACCAAACCTCTTCTTTCCAAGAGAGTCTTAAGCCAACTGAGGGTTGAAAAATATTTCTCTAAAGCAGTAGGAATTATTATGTCACTCAAAACATGATTCTCAGCAGAAATATCACATTGAAAGCACTGGTACCACCTAGTACTATGTCCTAAGGTACCATGGAGTGGTGATGAATCCTTCAGATACAGGCGTAGTTAAAAAATGTCTGGTGATTATGGGGCTGTGGATATCTTTGAAGGGGATATTCCAATGCAGACCTCTTGCTCCTTCTCCTGTTACCTGCTGCCATGAGGTAAGCATGTTTGTTGTACTATGTGTTTTTTATTATGATATTTAGCCTCGCCACAGGCATGAAACCATTAAGGTCAATCAATATTGGACTGAAAACTCTGAAATTATAGGGCAATTCCTTCTTTTAAGTTGTTTATTACGTGTATTTTGTTTCAGCTACAGAAACTTGAGAAATGGACCTGAGATCTTCAAAATCCATAGCTATAGGGGCTACTCCAGAAATATTGAATTGGAAAACATAATGGTGGGGTATATTGTGTACTTTTTGTGATTCACACCAAGGTTGGAGCTAAGCTGTGTTAATTTTTAGACAATGTACTAGAAGTGATGTATTATTAGCTTATCACATAGGTGGATATTGTTGCTGACACTAAAGGACTTCAGTTTTCCAAATTGTGCTAATTCAGCTAAAATTATGTTAAGAAGGTTATTTTTATTTGATTTTGTTTGGTTTTATCATGCCCAGGCATAGTTATTCTCAGCTATTTAAGACACGGAAATAAAAGGATCCTAAGATTGTGGTTAGCCTGTATAATTCATTGAGACCTTGTCTCAAAATAAAATAAAAAAGTACAGGTGGTATAGCACAACTCACCCTGTATTCAATCTCCAACACCTCGACCACCAAAACTTTAACCCTTAGTGCTTTTATAGGGAAAAAAAATATTTACTGTCATGTTGAAATTTCTGCAAAATATTTAAATATTGAAAGACATACTCTCGGGCTAGGGATCTAGCTCAGTGGCATGAGTGTCTTCCTGGCAAACGTAAGGTTCTGAGTTCAATACCTGGTACAAAACAAGCAAAACAAAATGAAACAAAACCAATAATTAAAGTACATATACTAATTTTTCCAGTTCATTCCTCCATATTAGATATTATAGATTATTACATTCCACCTACTTCTATGCCACATTACATTATTACCATTATGGATCAGTGAAAGTTTTAACACTTTCAAATTTTAAACAAGTGACTGGTAGCCCACCAGTACCTTTTTTCTACTAACTGCTTAGTTGTTATAGACATAACAGCCTGTCTGATGGCCTGAATTGATGCAGTGTCAATGAAAGGGGACATATGAGCAGAACGGGATACCAGAATCTATGGATATAGTTGTGTTCTACAGCCTTCCAAGAAATATAAGCAAGTTATAATGAGAGAAAAATAAAAATTTAGCAAATCACATGCTTCTTTAAGTAAGCTTGTGCTGTTCTATTTGAGAGTGGTTTATAAAAGGATCAAAATGTTGTCTTGGGAGACTGGGTTTACAAATGGATGCAACACTGAAGAAAACAAAATATTTTTCAGAATATGAAGTCATTGTATATTTCCTTTTGTTGCTGCTGTGTATTCGCATATTTACATAGTTCTAAGCCTTACTCTGTTGAATTATGTGTCCGCTACTAGTCTGCAAGTATTGGATTCAGTTCTGAATGATGTTTGTAATTATGAAGTACATTGATTGGAAAACTGATAGAAAATTGCAGCAGTGTGAGGCAGAATAAATATAGCTTTAGAATAAAGAAGGAATTCAATATATCCAAGTTGTAAATCTGTATGTGTATGCTTTTATAAAAAAGTGAATGGAAATTTGGCTACATATTAATAATAGCTGTGACTAGGTAGGGAAATTATATTTACTCTTTATACCTTTGTGTTTTTATGTGTTACCTCCAAGTAGAAATGTATCCCTAAGTATGTTCTTATAATTTAAAAGGTGGCTTAAGATTTAATGAAAATGAGGAATAAAAATGTAGATGTTTCACCATAACCAAACAACCTGCAGTGACTTTGATTGTGTAGTAGAGAATTTGGGCCAAATTGGTGTCACCTAGGATATTAGAAATGTACTCAAGACCTATTGGATCAAATTCTTCACTTTAATAATATTTCCTTGCTAATGTCTATGCACAGAGATTTTTGAATATGTACTCAATTAAAGCATTAATCTTAGGAAATAGAATCATACACGCTAAACATGTTATTTTATGATATCAAATGTTGCATTCAGTAAATTTCAACATGCTCAGGATGGAAATAATAGCAGAATTTTGAGTTCAGGCGAATGTATTTAATTCAGATATTACCTATACATTGAAGTGTATAAATAAGAGAAATTAGGTCAATGTTCTGGAGAAAACTTATTAAGAAAAATCAGACCAAATGGAAATTACCCCTTATTCAGGTTTCTTTCTGGTTGACCTCGGTTTGGACTGTAGAAGTTGATTTTTCTGGGCATCAGAAATAACAGTAAGTGTGTATAAATAGCAAGAATTCCTGTGGTCTCATCCTTTCTGAAGTTCTGGGGAAATTAGATCCAAGAAAGTTCAAATGGTAAGCCAGGAAGGTGGTGCATGCCTGTAATCTGAGCAGTTGGGAGGCTGCAGCAGGAGGATTGATGCAAGTATGACACCAGCCTGGACTATAAATATGAGCTTAAGGCCAGCCTGAACTGCATAGCTAGACCCTGTCTAAAAAAGACAAAACAAAACAGTTTGGATTGAAATTATTACAGTTGGCGGGTTTTCTAAATTTACAGCCACTCAAAAATTATTTGTAGGGGTCAGGAGAGATAGCACAGGGGCACAAGTGCCTGCCTGGCAAGTGCAAGGTCCTGAAATTGATCCCCGGTTACACACACACAGACACACACACACACACACACACACACACACTAATCATAATAATAATTTGCAGTTACTAGTGTACCTATTATCAAAGTGTGAACCATAGAAAGCCTAGACTCCTGTTTTTTATTTCCCATGACTCATGCCTATTTCCTTTCATATTCAGTTCTATAACTTATTAAAAATACAATATTCTTATTTTATCAAATTATTCCTTTCATAAAGCACTTCATATACTACTAATAGGATATAAATAAAATAATTCAATTAATAGAAGAAATTTTCACTAGGCTGTTAAAGAAAGTGTTGATATTTCATTTTTTCATAGATAATATCTTGTACCACTTTCCCCCATTATGGTGTGTGTGCATGTGTGTGTGTGTGTGTGTGTGTGTGTGTGTGTGTGTGTGTGTGTGTGAGAGAGAGACAGAGAGAGAGAGAGAGAGAGAGAGGGAGAGGGAGAAAGAGAGAGAGAGAGACAGACAGACAGAGAGGGAGAGAGACACAGACAGACAGGGAGAGACAGAGTGAAAAATCAGTATGAAACATATTTCTTTAACTTAATGTGTATATCAGAATCTTGAAAAACATGTAAAAACATAGATTTCAAATATTTATCTGGGGGGCTCGAAGAGAAAGATCCTAGTGCTGAAAAGTCAAATAATAATAATTAAAAAGGTAGAAGAACCTATGAGTCAATTAGTTTAATTTCTAAAACTGATCATCTTCATGGTGTTAAAAATTGTAATAATTAAAAAAACAGCAATATGTTTGTAAAGCATCTGGTACCAGTAAAACGTCAATAAACAGTAATCATTGTAATATTGCTATTAAGTTGAAAGTCTATCACACAGAATCTACTGAAGGAAACGTGTCAGTTGAAACAGCTATTGTGAAAACTTTTTTCTCTGTTTTTATTGCATTTAATAAAAATAACAATGTGACAGTTTCAAAACTTGACAGTAGTACATTTCCAGTATTTGATACAACGCATATTGTTGTCCTCCTAATAGTTCTACAGTGCACAGCATTTGACATGCTAATTTTTCGAATCATTATTTGTACAAAAACTTTTCTTCTCATTGAACTAAGAGAAAGTAGTTGTATACATAATCCAATGTTTCACAATTGTAGTGGGTTATTAGCAAAACTGGCAGTGATGAAAGCTGTTGATTTAAGCATTTTAAAGCTCAGCATACTAATCTAGCTTTATGTTTTATGCTACATGATTAAACATGTCTGCTCTATGGCTAAGGGCAAGATATAGCAAAAATTGTATAACAAAACATGGAACTTTTTCTTTTTTTAATTTAATATTTTTATTGTTTAAATTTAACAATGGTTAAATTACATATTTTCATCAGATCAGTTTAGATTAAAACATATAGGTATATAAGATTGATCAAACAATTAAACATTAAAACTTTTAAATCAACATTACATTTGTTTTTCTTTTCCCCTTTCTATTTTTTTGAAAGTTGACATACTGCACATTGTCCTCAAAATCGTTCTACACAGTACAGTGTGTGGGCATGACCCACCTCCCTATTGATGTTGCTTGGAAAAAAAAAAGGAAAAGAATATACTTCTCTTTGGACTAAGAGGAAGCACATACATACATAGTCAAATCTTCTGCAATTGCAGTGGGCCACCAGTGAAGCTTGTAATGTTGGAGGATATTGAATCTAAGCCTCCTAAAGTTCATCTCACCAATCTAGCTCTGCGTTTCATGCATTGCAATTAAGCTTTTTTTTTCTTGGTGGGTAGTCAAGGGCAAGTCGAAGTAAGACCTGTATAACAAAACATTCATTTTTTTGTATCTTCCAGGGTCAAATCCCCTCAGGATTAAGTTTGGGACCAAAGACAGTACTTTGTAGAACTCTTGTTAGTATCAGCCTTCAAGAAGAGTCACGGCAACTGCTAGGCCTTTTTGCTTTCTGTGAAAGTCTGAGAGAATGTTTTTCTCTGGGTGACTCTCCTTAGACGCACTACAGTTCATTCATCCCTTTCCTCTGAGGTCCCATAATCTCCTTGACCAGAAAATTTGGGACACCTCTGAGATATAGGATATAACAGCACAGGTTCTCTTATATCCTGAGTCCTTATTGACCTTGAAGGGCTAGGGGCAAAATATTGGCTATCCTTGTAGCCCTTCTTTTTCTCCAATTTTTGGTCTGTTAACTTACATTCTTAACCCTCCAGCAGAAAAGATTTGTGATACTATTACTCTATAACATAGGTACTTGAATTTATCATCACTGGCTTTCTGAGTATCAAATATCTTTGACTTAGCTTGGAATTGATATTTTCTGACCATCATTGATATTCTAATAACTTTCCATACAATGTGATATAAGCAGTTACACAATTTTGACACAGATATTTGGAAATTCAAGGAAATATAAAGTTGTATCCTGTCAAGAATATGTTTTTTGGCCCAGTCTCTTATTTTCAAGTACTTCTCTTGAGAGACAGAATGACAGTAACTGAGTTTACACCAGTAGCAGTACACATCAACAAGACAAGAGTGACATGCATTCCAAGCATAATTTTACTGTTACATTGTGCTGTAATCAATATGATGTATCTTTTGAAGGTTCTGATTTATCCTGTGCACATAAGTGCATGGTTTTGCTATTGATATGTATTCTTCTTTATCTGCTTCCAGTCACTTCGTTGTTTAATCCATAACACATTCAGCTGTGTTATGCCTTAAGTTCTTATCTTCTTTAAAGTTCTTATATTAGGGAGACTATATGATATTTACACATATAGGTCTGGCTTATTTCACTAATGAGTATGTGTTCAATATACATCCATTTATATATGAAGTCTTCAAAGTTATCATTCTTTATGGATGAGTAGTATTCCATTGTATAAAAATACCACATTTTTAAACCATTCTTCAAATGATGGGCATTTTCATTGTTTCCAAGATTTGGCTATTACAAATTGGGCTGCTATAAACATAGGTGCTCAGATACCGCTATGGTATGAAGTTTTCAGTTCTTCTGGGAAAATTTCCAGTAGGGGGATAGCTGGATTGAACAGAACTTCCAATTCTAGTTTGTAAGGATCCTCCACACTGCTTTCCATAAAGGTTGCACCAATCTGTATTGCCACCAGCAGTGGAGAAGTGTTCCTTTTTCCCCACAGCCTCTCCAGCATTTGTTGCTGGTGAATTTCTTTATGACAGCCATTCTTACTGGGGTGAGATGGTATCTAAGTGTTGTTTTGATTTGCATTTCATGAATAGCTAGCGATGTGGAGCATTTCTTCATGTATTTGTAGGGTTGCTGCGTTTCTTTCTCTGAGAAGTGAGTGTTCATCTCAGATGGCCATTTTTGGATTGGGTCTTTGAATTTTTGAACCCTAATGGTTTTTAGTTCTCTGTAGATTCTAGATAGAAGACCTTTGTCTGAATACTTGTTAGTTAAAATCTCTTCGAAATTTGTGGGTCATCTTTTCACTCTCTTAGTGATTTCCTTTGACATGCAGAAACTTTTTAGCCAGAGGAGGTCCCACTTGTTGATGCTTTCAAGTGTTAAATGTTCAATTTGATTTCTGTCCATGAACATTTTGCCTACTCCGATGTCTTCAAGATTTCCTCCCACTTTCTCTTCCAGAGGATTTAATCTTTCTCTTTTATTGTTTAGATCTTTAATCCATTTTTACTTTATTTTCGTGCATGGTGATACACTTGGATCAAGTTTTAGTTTTCGGCACACAGCGAGCATATTTTTCCAGCACCATTTGTTAAAGAGGCTGTCTTTCTTCCAGTACACATGTTTGGCCCATTTGTCAAAAATAAGGTGGCTGAGTGTGTTTGTATTTGCTTCTCCGTCCTCTAGTCTATTCCACTGATCTTCAGGTCTATTCTTTTGCCAATACCATGCTTATTTTTTTACTGTAGCTTTGTAGTATAACTTTAGGTCAGGAATTGTAATGCCTCCTGCCGTACCTCTATTGCTGAGAATTGTCTTCGAAGTTCTGGGTGTTTTTTGGTTCCAAATAAATTTTTGGAATGACTTTTCCAGCTCTGTGAGGTACGTCGATGGTATTTCGATAGGAATTGCATTAAATCTGTACAGAAATTTAGGGAGTATGGCCATCTTCACAATGTTGGTTCTTCCTATCCAGGAGCAGGGAATATCTTTCCATTTTCTGAGATCTTCTAAAGTCTCTTTTTTCAGAGTACTATAGTTTTCATTGAAAAGATCTTTTACTTCCTTAGTTAGGTTGATTCCTAAGTATTTCATTTTCTTCGGTGCTATTATAAAAGGTACTGTTTCTCTAATTTCTCTCTCAGTGTGTTTGTTTTCTGTGTAGAGGAATGCCACTGACTTTTGTGTGTTGACTTTGTAACCTTTTATGTTACTGAATTTGTGTCTGTAAACTTATATTCTTAACCCTCCAGAAGAAAAACTTAGTGATCCCAAAGCTCTATGACATACGTGCTTGAGCTTAATATCACTGTCTCTCTGAATATCAAACACCTTAGAGTTAACATGGAACTGGTATTTTCTATACATCATTGATATTCTAATAAATCCCTATGGAATGTGATGGGAAAAATTACAAATTTTTACACAAAAAATTTAGACATCTATCCATGTATAACATTGTAGCACAGTACTGTGGTACTTTTCATACAAAAGTTAGATTTTTTTGTTAAATAGGTCTTGATTTAACTAGGTCTTTGCCATACAGCAGAAAAGTTTAGCCACAGGGTATAAAAAGTAAAGCCAAATTAACATGCTGAGCTGTAAAAAGCTCAAGTCAACAGCTTCTGATATTGCCAGTTTTGATGATAACCCACTACTCTTATGAAGTACTGAACTATGCATACAACTACTTTCTCTTAGTTCAATATAAAATATTTGTAGTAATAGTGTTTAGAAAAGTTATCTGCTTCTTGTACTGTCAACAACTACTCTGAAGACAGCAATATGCATTGTATTAAATACTGTGGCTGTCCTACTAATATGTTTTGAAAATTTCTCATCGTTTCTTTCTTATTAAAACTAATAAAATTAAAAAAGGTACCTGGCCATATGTAAGCATCATGGACACTGTACAAGTATGCCACATACTAGAACTTTGTATGATATCCTATTCCCTAACTATCAGAAGTTGTGGTCATATGCTTAGGATTTCAACATTTATGTTATATTTTATCCTCAGTAATTCTTTACTATCATGAAAACTCTAAGTTTTTTTTTTTTTTTTTTTACTTTTTAAGACAGGATCTCACTATGCAGTTCAGGCTGGCCCTGACCTCAATTTTGTAGCCCAAGCTGGTCTCGAACTTGCACCAAAACTCCTCCCTCAACTTCCCAAGTGCTGGGATTACAGGTGTGTGCTACCACACCCTGCCTAAATTGTTATTTTTGTATATATTAACCTATTCAAGTGCTATGTGCATACCCAGAATTGATTACAAATTCATACATATGACACATCATATTCTGGACTCTGAGATGGACTCCCAATTTGATTTGAATTTGGGAATATTTTTGTGAAATATTTAATTTTAATGAATTTATATTTAAATAATTTCCTTAATATTCTTTAGGTATAATTTCTTTCTTTTTCTTTTTTTTGTGAGACTGGGGTTCAAACTCACAACCTTGCACTTCCCATTCAGGCACTTGTGCCATGGAGCTACCTCTTTAGCTCCTTATAATTATTGTTTTAAGATTCACACTATTAGAAAGAGTGAAAATATCCTGTCCAACTATATTAGCCAAAGGTACTATGCAGTTATAACAGTACTTTAGTTCTAACTGGACATAATCCCATAAAGGCCATTGAGCTTATCCCAAGTGAAAGCAAACAAAATTGTTTTAAATTTGCACATAAAATATTGGAATAAATGCTGAAGATTTCTTAGCCAAACATTTCAAGGTGTAGTTGCATGTAGATGTCCTTATAAAAAGTACCCTGCACATTAAAAAAATAATTCATTCAGGTGGCTTCTGTTGATATTATTATGTCATAACCACTCAGTCACTGGATTGGAATGATTGGAAAGACAATTTCTATCTAGAATGTAACTGGCTTGTTTTGAATGAATTGTATTTCCTCAGATATATTTGGTACAATACATGGTTAATTTATGAATACTCTTCACATATCAAGGTTTTCCGAGTTACAATGTATTTTTTCATAGCTTACATTGAATCTCTTATCTCTACATTCATGATTTGACTTAATGGATAGTTCTAAAAATCTCATCAGCAGGATATGCATTAGTTCTAGATTGGCAAGTTGCCTTATTTTCTTTATACCTTTTTAACGTATTTCAAATTTAATAAAACAGTTCTTAGTACTATTCTACCATATTTTCTGGTAATAAATTGCAGCTTTCATTTTTAATTTTCCAAAGTTACTTTCACCTATAACTTGCTTTCATTTGATTTCTGACTTACTAGCACATTATATTCAATGTGTCATTATTTTAATATACACATGCTATATATATATATATATATACATATATATATATACATATATATACATATATATACATATATATACATATATATATATATATATATATTCATTAATTTTTGTGGTACAGGGGACTGACCTCAGGATCTTATGCTTGCCAAGCTAGTGCATATTCTACTGAGCTATCTCTCCATCCCCTATGCATAATTTGCATAAAGCTTGATAATCATTGTATACATCACCAACATTGTCAATATTAATTCAATTGCTATTACCTTATTTCTTATCATAAGTATTAATAAATTTGTTATTGCTGTTAATAAATGAAAAATGCCTCAATGTTAAATATTCAAGGTAACATATTTAATCATATTTTTAAATTAGCTACTCTTTTCTACACATTGTGAAGCTTTAATAATTTTATTCCAATCGAAATCTCACAATCTGTTTTGATCAACAAATATTTAGTGAACGTCTTCATGTTTAAGATCCACATCTAAGCCAGCTATGGTAGTGCAGATTTGTAATCTCAGTATCAGAGGAAATTAGTTACAAGTTCCATTATTGCATTGGAAATTTATCAAGACTCAGTCTCAAAATAAAAATTTTACGTAAGGCTGGTTTCTGGATGTGGTAGCAGAAACCTGTAATCCTAGAATCTTATAGGCTGAGGCAGGATTCAGCTAATAGTTTGAGGTCATTCTGGGCTATATAATGAGTTCAAAGGCAACTTGAAATACATAGAAAGTCCTTGTTACATGCATAACACTTTATTTGAGTTAATGAATAAATCAAATAAAAAAATAAAATGAAAAGAATTGAGGTGTAACTCACTGGTAGAGTCTGACTGGGTTCAACTACTAAGGCAGCACATAGCAAATATTAAAAGGGACAGAGAGAGAGAGAGAGAGAGAGAGAGAGAGAGAGAGAGAGAGAGAGAGATCTCATAGTAGATGCCAGTGAATTCATATACTTAGATAAAATGGAGTTGAGGGCATCATTCCCTTCCCTCCATTCTAAATACACCCTACAGCTATGGCTCCTTCCATTGTCCTAAAGAAGGTAGAAAATGGAATAACAGAAATTCAAAGAATGAGAGCAAATGAATGTTGGATCTCCCAGCCTGACCTTTCGTCACTAACATTTTACTCAAATTTTGTTGTAGGTTTATAACTATGTAGTACATGGCATGTGAGTAAGTTCAGATTGAATTCTAGAATACATGTCAGTGTGAGAAGCCTCTAAGATGACTCAGCACTCTATCAATCATTCCTAAGAGTCACAACTGGAGATTCACAGGGTGACACCTATGTTGAGGTATATATCTTGTAAATACCAAAAGTTTGATTTACCTACAGCTTGTGCTTCTGTATTACTTACATGAAGTGTTTTTACATTTCTGTCACCTCAACACCATTTTTGGTCTATACCTTACCTTTCATTGACTTGGGACTTGCCTAGAGCAGTTTCCTAAGATCTACATTACATGCTTAAATTTGTTGTTTGCTAACTAGTAGATGCTTACAATTCATTGCTTGTTCTACCTAACAAGCCTGGATTATGCTGCTCATTTCACAGTAACTGTATGAAATTCTGGGATTTTGAATAATTTATAGTGTAATTGTGAAGAGGAGGCATATTAAAATTAAGGAGCTATTTGGGTAGAAAGTGAGTCTACAATCCATTTTCCTCATCTGACACTTTCGTTCTCTCTACAACTTCATAAAAAAGTCACATTGTTTCTTATTACTTATTTTCCGTAGTGAAGAATTCATCTCCTGAGACAGTAAACCGTTTTGTGTCAAATGAGTTCCCACTATTAGAAAGTCCATGCTGAATGGGCTGACAGTAATTGGTCAATTATTTTTAACCACGGGTCCTCTATCTTTTAGAGAATTCTATTTACTCACCAGATGGAAATACTTAAAGGAATCATTGATAATTGACTTATTACCATCCTTTTGTGTGCCCCGAATTTGTCTAAGATAAACACCCCTTGTGTCCTCAAAACGTAATCTTGAGCCAAATAATGTTTTTTCTTTATTCTCCTAGATTCTGGCCTGGCAATATGAAAAACAATCTGAATAGTAATATAATATTATACACATCAAATATCAAATAAGTAGGGAAAGCAATGAACATTGTAGGAATTCAGAGGAGAGAATATTAACTGAGGTTTAGATTATTGGGCAGGGTTCGCTTGATGAAGTCTTAAAATACCTGTACAAGTTCTTAGATCCATGAAAAAGATGGGAAAGGGGTTATAGAAGTTGCCTTTTTTTTGATACCACATTCTCTTTCATTGCTTTTGTATCCACCAGAAGTCAAACTCAGAGCCTTGGGCTTATTAGCAAGGTACATGCGTCACTGAGCTGTGCTCCTGACTCTATGACACATACAGAGTATGAGCTTACCTAAACTACATATCAGTTATAGGCACGGATATTTCCATTGAAATACATGTAAAATATCTATAAATGTGTGAGACTCTGGATTTTATCCTCAGCACTAAAATACATACATACATACATACATACATACATACATACATACATAAATACAAAAAAACCTAACTATTGTTTGTCCCATAGTCTCCATTATAAAGAACAGCCACCTTTTGTGCATTTCCTTTCACCATGTCAATATAGATCAAATATCTCAACATTAAAACAGCAATAATCTGCTAGAAGATAAAGTAGGTAAATTTCTTGAAAACACAGAATTAGATGAGCACTTTACACATTTCTGCATAAAGCAAATGGCATATAAAATATAGATATATAAATGTTTTAGACCACTGCAATTTCAAAATATGCCTTCCTGAAAGTTTTAAAGGTATTATGATGAGTGGCTTGATTTAATTATCATGTGATTTTTCAAGGAGAGGCTGCTTCTGTCATAAACTGGCCACTTCTAAGACAGTAGTATTTCTTGATAAAAATACAATTAGAAATAGTCAATATCATTTACGTATCTTCAAGACTCAAGATTATATAACATTTTTAAGAATCTTCAGTAATTCCTATAGCTTGATAGTGAAAGTGAATAAAGAATAAATGCATGACATGTGGACAAGGTGAATACTCGCATATTTATGTACTCATAAGACACAATTAGGCATATTTCTGTGTGGGGTATATGGATTGTACTGGACAGTAGGTACTCAAATGTTGTCAGCATCTGGGCTAGACATCAACCATACATTTGGGACTAGAGAAAGCCAACCCCAAGGATTGGGCACACTAAGGCAAGCCACGTGAACAAGAAGTTGGGACAAAAGCAAAGCTACTTGAAAATATGTTTGGCTTTGGTCCTCCTCCCTGTTAACTACAGCACAGGTAGCTCTGAGAATATGTTACTTTCAGAGCTCTCAGCAAAATACTGAGATCTTACTCTTTTGATCTATCACATGCTTCCCGCCTTATTATTGTATGCAAAGATGCAGACCATGCTGGGTTGGTTATCTCTGCCTCTCTGCCAGAGAAGTCACATCCCTTCTAGTCTACGTGTTTCTTTCATTATATATTTTGCTTTTGTTGATCTTTCATCATTCTGTCTCATGATCCAAGTGACTATGTGAGTCATAGTATTCAAAGGTTATGCTTTAGGGTTGGTCAGATAGCTCAGCACATTAAAGCACCTGCTTAGGTAGATACAGGAACAGGAGTTGAATCTCCAGCCTGCATGCCATCCTTGCCCCTGGGGTGTGCTGAGATTGTAAATGAGACTGTGTGTAGTGGCACATGCCTGTAATGCCAGTGCTTGGGAGGCTGAAAACGGGAGAATCACTGGGAGGCTGATCTGTGTGATGAGACCCTGTAGACCATGTACTAAACACACACAGCGAAGTTAAGCATTGTTGTCACACTGATTTGGGATACTATTCTTATGCTATATGTTGCATAATCTGCATGGTGTGGTGTACAAATAGTAGAGTTTAGGGCAGCTTTATCTGGTTAGGTTAGATAACAGCTGCCTGTGCTAGAATGCTAAAGCTATTTGAAGTAAACTCATAAAGAAACTTCTCAAAGAAGCAAAGTAATCAACGCAGACATTTTAGTAAAAATTCCTATCATGAGTTTCTCCATATAGCTTGCACACATTTATCCCCCATTCATATTCATGAAAAAATGCTGATGATCTGTTTTATGCCTCCATCATAGTAGAGCCTAGGAACAGTGAACAGAGACAGATAAATCCCTCTATTGGAGGCCCTCCATAGTCTGGTCAGAGAGATAGACAGTAACGAAATAATCATGAACACATTATGAATTGGCATTAACTGTCACTGAGGAAAAGATCAGGGTGCTGTCAGAGGGTAAAATGGTAATCATATCCTTTTGTATGTCTCTGTATGTTCTCCATTTTTACCGATATAGACCAGCGAGAATCTTCCACAGGACTCAGGTTTTAGAACTTGATTCTTCCGTTGAGCATTCACAGTGTTCAAGTAATGCATAATATATGACACTTAATGTCAGTGTGGTTTGCTTGTTATATAGTTATCTGCTCAAATAGCATGGAAACATTTTAAAGAGGAGAAACATATTAGTTCATTCCTGTACCTCTGCAGTCCAGTGATTTGAAAACAGTAAGAGTTCAATACATGATAGCTGAATGACTAAATGAATCCTACTGCAATATAGTGCATGTTAAAATTATAATCTGAATTAAAGTTTTTCAGCAATAGTACAGGATCACAATACCTTCTGAGTTTACCCTCTAATTTTCCTGTATATATACATCAAAATTTTATTTGTTTTTCTCTGGTGGTTCCAGAGATCAATCTCAGGACTTTATCCTTGCCAGAAAAGCATGCACTCCACTGAGCTATCTCTCTAGTCCAAGATCAATGTTTTATTATAGAGAAAAACTAGGTATATGTATAGTTTTGACTATATAACATGTTAAAAGTATTCATTTTAAGCTCAAGCATTTATAAAGCAATTTTCTAAACTTTGATATTTTTAAGTTTTGATAAAACATGTTATTAAGAACATAAATAAATTGGGCAGGAGAATGAAGTCCAATTAATTACTGGTTTGGGAGTGAAGTATTAGAATATCAAATTATAGGTCATGGTAATGCATGCTAGCAATACTAACACTTGCGAAATTGACTAAAAGAGAATGTTGTGCATTCATTATCAGCCTGGGCTACAAAGTGCACTCAAGCCCTGCGTCAATATCATAATGAAATTCTTTGTCAAAACAATGAAAACAAAAATGTCAAATAAGTTTCAAAATGCCATCATTGAATGGTTTAAGTAAATTATGTTGTTGCTAAATATATGTTGAATTAAGAAAACATTGATGGATTTATAAATACTGCATAATTATTATCTTTTTTAATGGATACAGGAGGTTATTTTTAATATATGCCTATTATCTTAGTTACTCTTCTCTCATTGTTGGGGCAAATACCCAACACCCCAAATCAAGGAAGGAAAGGTTTATTCAGCTCACAGTTAATGGAGGTTTCAATCCATATTTGGCTAGATCCAAGGTTGGGTGGAACAGGGCAGAGAACATCTAGTTCATGGTAGTGGGACATCAACAAATGGCAACAGAAGTAACCGACCAACCAAGACAACAGAGATCAATAGAGAGAGAGAGAGACAGACAGAGAGAGAGAGAGAGAGAGACAGACAGAGAGAGAGAGACAGAGAGAGAGAGAGAGAGAGAGAGAGAGAGAGAGAGAGAGAGTCTGTTTGTCTGTCTCTCTTATAATACTTTCAGGCTATTGCGCCAGGCTGAGGAATGCATGCATATCCATAATCCCAGCAGTACTATTATGAACCATAATCCCAGTGGATCATGAGTTAGTCTCAAACTCTAAAAGTTCCCATCCCATGACTGTATGAGTGTTTGGAGAGACAACTAGAAGGAAACCATAATATTTCATCCCTTGAACCCCAAAGTTTCATGCACATCCATTTGTACAAAAGACATGTTAGTCCATCTGGAAGAGCTGCCAAAGTTTGAACAGTTTCAGCATTGCTGAAAATCCAAATCCCAAGTCTCCTCCAAGATCCAAGGCAAACTCTCAACTGTGAGACCCTATATAATAGAAAAGTTAAACATGTGCAAAATTCAAAGGCATAAGATAAACATTACAATTCCAAAAGTTGCAAACAACAGGGTAATACAAAACATTGGGACCAACACATGTCCAAAATCCAGCAGGTTAAACATTAAATCCCAAAGTTCCAACTGCAGCATCCAAAGCAGTCTGCACTGAGTTCTGCGCTCCATGCAACTCCGCTCCTACAGCATTCTTGGTGGTAATTCCCATGGCTTCTCTCTTAGGCCGGCTTTACTCCCTCTTAGCACGATCCACGTTCTTGTTCTTGATTTTCAACATAAGTCTGGCTAAAAGCAACCAATAACAGTCACGCCCCCACCCCAATAGTTTACTGTTTTGAAATGTCTCTTGTAAGATTAATCATTTCGCCATGCTTAATCTCAGTCTTAAACGAAGTCTCTGGGCATGAGCAAAATTTCGAAAGACTTTCAGTCAATCCATAGCACAAATCATCTGGAGTCCAATGACCAATGCTGTCCTTATTTACAGCACAAACCTCATCATCCTGGTCTTTAGAGGCAGGCCTTCTGTCAGTCTTCTGGTCTAAACTCTGACCAGAATCTCCCAACGTGAACAGCCGAAGCCATTCTAGTGCTTTGTTTTTAGCTGACATCTCTGAAACTTTCCTATCTCTTCCCGTAAGACATTCCCAAAAGCTTGTAATCCACATAGTCAGGTATAGTCACAACAATGACCCCATTCTCGGTACCAAATTCTGACTTAATTACTCTTTACTCATTGCTGGGACAAATACTTGACACTCAAAATGAAGGAAGGAAAGGTTTATTAGCTCACAGTTACTGGAAGTTTCAGTCCCTATTCGGCTGGCCCAAGGCTGAGTGGAACAGAGCAGAGGCAATACCGTTCATGGCAGTGGAACAGCAACAAAATGGTAGCAGAGGCACCCAATCAATCAGGGCAGCAGAGCAGCAGCAATATCTCAAGTCTGTCTCTCTGTCTCTCTCTGTCTCTCTTTCTCTCTCTCTCTCTGTCTCTGTCTCTCTCTCTCTCTCTCTCTCTCTCTCTATATATATATATATATATATATATATATATATATATATATATAATTTGTTGTTGTTTCTTTGTTTTGTTTTGTTTTTTGCAGAACCGGGGCTTGAACTCAGGTTCTTGTGCTTGCCAGGCAAGTGCTTATTCTACTGAGCTATCACCCCAGCCCCCTGTCTCTCTTTATGTTACATTCAGGCTCTCCACCTCAGTCTCTGCCTTAGTCTACACCCATAATCCTGGACGTACTTAGACCCATAATCCCATCAGTACTAAAATCCATCATCCCAGGGATCATGGATCAAGTCTCAAACTCTAGAAGTCCCCGCCCCCTGACTCATGAGGCTTTGGGGGAACAACTAGACATAAACGATAACAATTAGTTACACTGGAACTCTATAAATCCCCACTCCATGACTGCATGAGGCATTGGGGGACAACTAGACACAAACTATAACACCTACTTTATTTCTTCTAAGTTTTTTTCTTTTGTTTTTAATTTATTCTGCTAATATCCTTCCTGCATGTTGAAATGTCTCCATATATTTAGAGTATTTAACACAATCCTCAGCATCAGGCACATAACAGAAACAAGACTGAAAAAAATTTAAAAGTGAAATTTTTGTTGGCCTACCATAAACAATATAGATAATTCCATAGATAATGATATGCTGAAACATAATATTGGGTCAAATGATGTTGCAACATTTGAGACTTTGCTGCTCTTCACAATGGAGGGTTCAATTCATTAGCCACTTAAATTCTATCAAAGAAAGGATGTGATCCCACAAAAATGAAATTCTCATTAATGAGCCATTAATTGTTTACAAGCAGTCTGAAGTTTCCTCATGATATTTCTTCCAATTTTACTAATGTATTCCTGACCCTACTTCTATGATGGCCTCAAGTAAACTGTCATAAAAATGCAGGTGTGCCTAGTAGGTATAATAAAAGTACAATAAAAGTGCAGATGTGCACAGCAGGTTTGTCAGTTTGGTTTGATCAAATCAGCCTAAAAGATATTCCCATTCCTACAAATTAAGGAATGAATCACTACAACTGTAATTCTCTGATTTCCCTCTCTCCATTTCTCCTAAGGTCCAGGCTGACTAGGTTATTTTGCAGAAGTTGAATATGAGTCATTACTGCATATAACTTTGTCTCACAGATGGTGTCATTTTGTCTTATGCACAAAAGGATTGAAAGGTGCCATTGTTGTGCTGATTTTTGTAGTAAGCTCTAGAGAGCACAAGCTATGTTGAATGTACAATCTGGGACAAGAATTTTAGGCTTGAGAAAGATAAACAAGTAGTTGAAAAGGGAGATTTTTTTAAAGGAGAGAGGGACGAGTTAAAGGAGTGTAGTTACTATATAAAGATACTGTTTTTCTAAGCCTCAGACAATACTTAGGGCCCATAGAGACTTCCTACACTAATCAATTAATTTGACACTGAAAACAAGTTCTTAAATATTTCTAAAACATTTGAACCAAGGGTTTTCAATTCCTGCTCATTGTTAAATACTTGCTTGTAGTTTTCATTTGCCAAGAAACCTAGCAACATTCTAGGACATTATATACAATTGTCTTCTGGAAAATGCCAAAATGATAGGGCAGCAATTGCCCGCATTAAATCACGTGCAAGGAAAAAGTATATAGGTGTGTGTGTGTGTGTGTGTGTGTGTGTGTGTGTGTGTGTTTATGGTTTTCTTTAGTTGTGGTCATTTAATGAAAGTGTGATAGGGCTAGGAACATGTAGAAATTTTCTGGAAGTAAATATTTTACCTTATCATTAAGGATTAGTTGAGGACAATGTTGCTGCAGTTTGATTTATTTAGTAAAAAAATATGTCAAGTAAGTAGAGTCCTGTCTGTTTCTTCTGTCTGAATTCTACCTTATTTTGTTCCAGGTATTTATCATTGTGAAAACAGAATTAGCACTACAAAAATTTGTTGCATTTACCAAAAGTTTGAATTTAATTCCCTATTACTGTGCTTGCTCTTAAACAATTGATGACATCTGTTAAAACTCAAGTTTATCTCAAATGAGCTTATATATCAAAAGAAGTTTTGTTTGCAAAGAGGGAACCACTTGATATGGTATCATTAATCATTCCAATACGTGCTTCATACAAAAATGAAAGGCATGTCCCCATCTTAGTCAACTGAGTGAGAAGAGAAAAGGGATGGAGTGCTAAAAGGAAATACTATGAAAACCTAAGTTCATAGATTAGGATAAGGGATGCTTATGATATCTAATAACAGGACCCCTGGAGGGATCACTGCAGTGCTAAATGCATAGAGATTAACTAACGGGTACAGAATATTGAATTAATATCGTTTAAAATATATTTCCATGATGCTCAGAATCTAAATGGAAAATACTATTTACATGTTAAGACAGAGTAAGAGATAATTTTTTGAATTGTATTGATGTTCCTAATGTAGAAGTCCAGTATTTCCATAGTAAAAGTAATATTTCAGGGTAGATTATATACTTACTTTAGTTAATTATGATTTAAAAAAATAATATCTATGTGAAAAACGTTCAGGATTTTTCAAAGGCATGAAAAGAAGCCGGATAAATGTATCAAATGCATCAAAGAAGATAGTTAAGTTTTATTGCCTCATTCTAATCAAAGAAGACATTTCACTTTACCCACTAATTCTTTAGAATTACGGTAAAGAAGTAGTAGCATGTGCTATTTCTATAAGTTACAATTCTTATACTGATCTTAAAATAGAACTAGATATTATAATGTGCACCTTCTCACTGAAGAGATTAAATGCACTTTCATTCTAAGACTATAGTAAAAAGAGTTTGAATCTTATTCTGACCTTGATTATAATAATGTTATTCAAACACAATATAAGCTACCAACAGTTTTCAAATTTGTGTTTAGTTTCTTATTATTCAGTAAAAATGTCCTGAAACTTGCAGTTAACATAGTTCAGTAGTAACGCATATTACCTTGGTAACAACCCTGAAATAAAATGTTCTTTGTTCTGATGTGAGGGAATGTGAGGAAAAAGAAACTTTGAATGAGTTTCTTTTGGTTCTTGGTTTCTTAGTGGTCCTAAATTTGATTTTGAAATACCAAATATTTTTTTATATAAATTAGAAGACCAGGAGGCTGGCAGGATGGCTCAGTGTTCTAAAGTACCTTCTTAGGAATGCTGAGGTGGTAGCAGGGACCTCAGTTTAATCTCCAGCACCACATGTTGCGCCAGCCTGGCCCTCAGGGCAGGCTTAGCTGGCCATAATAATAATAAAAAAGATAGAAGACCATCCTCTAGTCTTGTGGCATTACTGAAAAGGTGATAAGAATATATTATACAGAAAGGTAAACTATTAGTTTTATGTGACAGCAGTGTTCTATATAAAAGTCAAGTAACAGTTATATTGACTACATTCAGATTCTGTTCTCTTCAAAAAAATGATCCATCCCATGGGCCTGGCCGGATGGCTCAGTGGTCTAAAGCGCCTGCTTGGGAAAGCTTGGGCTGCTTCAGGGACCGCGGTTCGATCCCCAGCACCACATGCTACGAGAGCCCTGCACTCGGGGTGGGCTGAGCCGGCCATGAAAATAAGTGAATAAACAAACAAAGGTTCTGAAACAAGAAAAAAATAAATTAAAAAAATTCTAAAAAAAAAATGATCCATCCCAATATGTTCAAGTAGATCTTTACAATGAACCATGTCTTTTAAGGCCACTTTTCTATGCTTGTAAAGTATGTAGAGGCCTTTATGTCAATGTGGAGTTAATGCCTAAGATATAAAGTCTGTTTTCTGTTTTAGTGGCGTTATACTCATATTTTAAAGATAGTGTTCTCGCCGGGCGTGATGGCTCACGCCTGTAATCCCAGCACTTGGGAGGCTGAGGCAGGAGGATTGGTGTGAATTCGAGACCAGCCTGGGCTACAAAAGTGAGCTCAGGACCAGCCTCAACTGCATAGTGAGACCCTGTCTCAAAAAGACAAAAAAAAAAAAAAAGATAGTGTTCTGTGTTTCTCATTCTATGTGACATAAAAATACACGAACTATATATAGTTTACTAAAGCACTATTTTTCTGAAATTATTGTAAGGAACCATAAATTATGCATCAAGATATAAAAATGAAATGCGAAAGTATAAGTGTGTATCTCTTATTTGAAAACACGGTCTTTCTAGAGATGATATTAAGGCCTGGTAGTTCTCAGCTGATACAATTACATTAATACTTCTTTTAAACAAGAAATTGTTTCCTGTGATCACAATTTGAAAAAATTGCGTTGAATAAATACTAAATATAATATTTCAAATCAATTTTTCCTTAATACCAATTAACACATTGTCTTTAAAACATAATTCATCTGGTACAAGCAGACCAAAGACATTATAACGAGCAGAAAAGAAGTGAATTAAACAAATTCTTTGTAACTCTTACTATAAAAATTAAAAGCAGCATTTACTTAAGCATCTTGAGGCTAGAAAAATATTTGTTACATTCTTTGTGGTTATTTGATACATACTTGAAAGTTCTGATTCTATTATTACACTTAGTTATTTAAAATAGCTTTCGGCTTTCCGCTAGGAAGAGGCTAAAGTGCGACTTTCTTCGGTCGTCCCGAATCCGGGTTCATCGACACCAGCAGCCTCCAGCATGCCGCCCAAGTTCGACCCCAACAAGATCAAAGTCGTGTATCTGAGGTGGTGAAGTCGGTGCCATGTCTGCCCTGGCTCCCAAGATTGGTCCCTTGGGTCTGTCTCCAAAAATTATGGGAGATGACATCGTCAAGGCAACTGGTGACTGGAAGGGTCTGCGGATTACAGTGAAACTGACCATTCAGAACAGACAGGCTCAGATTGAGGTGGTGCCTTCTGCCTCTGCCCTGATCATCAAAGCCCTCAAAGGGCCGCCGAGAGACAGAAAGAAGCAGAAAAACATTAAACACACCGGAAACATCACGTTTGATGAGATTGTCAACATTGCCCGACAGATGCGGCACCGGTCTTCAGCCAGAGAACTTTCTGGAACCATTAAAGAAATCCTGGACATCGCCCAGTCTGTGGGCTGCAATGTGGACAGCAGGCCCCCTCATGACATCATAGATGACATCAACAATGGTGTTGTGGAATGCCCAGCTAGCTAAGGAGCATAAGAAGATACCATCAATAAAAAGATGATCTGACAACCAAAAATAAATAAATTAATTAATTAAATAAATAAATAAAATACAAATAAATAAATAAATAAAGTATTCCATTCAGAGTATATGTAAAATCAAAATATTATTACTAACTATGTATTTGAAGTAGCTGAGATTAGAAGATACATTGTTTAGAGCTTCTTTAGTTTGGAAGTCACTGGCTATCTTGATATAGATGTCAACAAGTATAAATGGTAAATGGGGTTTGAGGGAGCATTATGGACATAATTAAGTACAATCATTGTGAAAAAATAGTTTTCTATATGTAAATGACATTTGAATATCTTATACACCTCTTTTTTATAAATTAAGAATATCTAGGGAATGGAGCCAGGGAGATAGCTCAGTAGAATAAGTGCTTGTCTGGAAAGCTTAAGGTCCTGAGTTCAACCCCCAGTTCCGCTAAAAAAAAAAAAAATCTAGGGAATATTTCATTAAATGCGCCTCATGATTTTCAGTGATAATCTTCAAGCAATCATTGTTAATTCCTTTTACTTTGTTTTCCATGTAAGCAAAAGTTTAATTTTATAAGAAATACATTTTAAACATTGAATGATTTGACAGGACTTATGCTCATTAAACATTACCAGGTTATATTCAGCTTAATGCAAATGTAACGATTGTTTCAGACTAGGCTGTAGCTCAAATTATTGGGTAGCATTTAACAATGGCATAACTAACTTCCAACAAGACCTGAAAATTTAGATACTAATGAAAACATCACTGTGACCCACATTTCACCTGTGCATCTCCCATTGAAATCCACTGAAATCTTTTTATAGGATTTTATGTCTGGATTTTCCCTTTTGTGTAAAGACAGTCATAACGAGTTAGTAACCATCTTAATAAATTTGCTTTAATTTGTTCAGAAGCAAGAATCCACATAAGTTCAAACATAAAGAATTAAAGGTTGCAGTCTTTACCATCTTCAGTGTATGTGTGAGTTTGTGTGTGTGTGTGTTTGTGTGTGTCTCTGTGTGTGATAACACATAACAGATGAAGAACTGAAATCTGATCTCAGTAGCACAAACAAATATGAATGAAAGAGGACAGATATGTTAGTGATAGACTTACAGTGTTGGAACCTAAATAACCAGAATTTTCCAGATATGATACTGAGCTGCTCTGATAACTACCATACAATATTTCAAAACTGCTTAAGTAGGTAGAGACAGATAGCTACTGAAGGTTTAGCTAGATGAGTGGGTTGCAGCAGATTTAATTAACACAGCATTCAATGACAGGATGATCACAGAGTACAGGATATTCCCAGGAATGAATTTATTTTACCTTTTTAAACTTATAAAAGGAGTGATTACAATATTCTGTGAATGATTAACTTTTAAAAAGTTATTTAGAATAAAAGACATATTGTCACCAACTGTCCTAAACATATCCCCCCTTGCTTTAGACACACTGATTCCATTATTATTGTGACTTTCTGTAGCGGTTCTGGAAGTTTTCTTTTATGAGCGTCTTTGCAAACGCTATCACAAAATAAGGAATGTTGCTGCTAATTGCCATTTAACAAAAAAGCAATACAAATATTGTTATATATCCTCATAGACTTCAGTCACTGGATCAGGCATTGTTCAAGTCTGATCTTCAAATTCAAAATAGTCCGAAAGATAAACATTTTGAATGTGTTCAGGACACTGCACTAGCCAAGAAAGTATCAATAAAGACATGAAAGATAACTTCCAGAGTTGCTACATAGTAGAAGCATAAACAATGAAATAAATGTCTTTAAAAGCTGAGTGTATTCTAAGAATGAACTGTAATCATGTACTTTACATATATATATATATGCATATATATATATACATATACACAAAATATATATACACAAAATATATTATTTGTATATATATATATATATATATATATATATATATATTTTGTTGGTGCGAAAAATTGAACTCAGGACCCTGCTACACTTGGCAGGCAGGTGCTTAGTCTACTGAGCTATCTCCTGCCCTAATGCAGTATATTTTTGAAAATTTAACAATTCACTATATTTTTATTCATACCTCTTAGATATTCCTGGTGAACAAAAGATGCTTAGACTATTGATTATGACTATTAATTTAAATTATGCAAATAAGTAATTCCAACTAAGTCTCATCTTCCGTGAAATGATCTAATAAAAATATACTAGTGCTGGGTTGAGAATGTGTTAGGAAAATTTTATTCTGATTAAAATTCATAGGCACGTGATTTGTGATGAAACAAAGTAATAAAAGGAGCCCTATTTATTTTATTAATAAAAAGGGTGGTTATTTAACAAGAAACTGGTTACATGAAAACTGATGTTATTGTATTTATATGTGGACATACTTTATTATTTTTATTTTAATATCTGTATTTTTTGTAGGTTTACTATCTATACTTTAGTAGTGAAGTATCAATGACAGGGGTACTTTCCACTTGGCTATACCCTAAGCAAATTTTAAAAAAAAATTTTTGAGCATGATTTTCACTAAGTTGTCCAGGCTTACCTTGAGTTTATGATCTGCTTTAGCTTCCCAGATATTTAAGACTATAGATCTGTGCCACCACGCCCAGCTAGGTGCAATTTTTTAAGTAATAATTTAATTTGCCTTTAAAAATTAAGGAATAAGAGTTTTTATTTGAAATGTAAATGTCTGTTAATTTTCAAGGTTTATAACTAAGTACAATAGAATCATGTTTTAGTTCCTGGTCGAGTTTTAAATAAAGAGGAGAGAAATCTAATTGCAAAAGATGGTTTTCATAAGAATTAAAAATAACCTGAAAATTTATCAAGTGACAACATCATAACATGCACAAAAATGAATGCATATTTTAGAGGCTTAACTAAAATAAATATGACCATTTTTTTAAGAACAGAATAAGTTTATTGGAGGGGAAAAGCTCCTGTCCTAAAGAGGGACAACAGGGAATCTGGAGCAGCTTACCCCAATATGACCATGTTAAATACTTTGCTAAAATATATTTGTGGCCTTCTAGGGATGTAATAAACACTAGTAACTGAGCTATTCAAATTTCTTTATGTAGTCCAAATATAAAATAAACCTTTATTTTTGTTACAAGGTATTAATATGCAGCTGAGACTCCTAGTGATTCTACTGTCTCAGCCTACCCACCACCAGGATTACAGGCATATGCCACCATGCTGTTTCAGTGGGTGGCTCCATATTAGTTTGGCACAGCATGCAGAACTCAGGATCAAACGTGGGTCCTTGCATTTGCCAGACAGGCACTCAGACCACTGAGCTATCTTCCTGGTTCCATATTAAAAGTTTTGATTGTTTGATTGATGTTTTTACTTTTCTCTGATTTCTGGAAAAAAATGTCCAACATCCAAAATTAAGGAAGAAAGTGTTTATTTAGCCATAGTTTGTGGAGGTTTCAGTCCATTATCAACCCAAAGCAGGGTGGTGTGGCACAGGGGAAAAAGTTCAAGGTTGTAGAAAGCAGCAAAATAGCAAGACAGCAAGTGTCTTTTTTTTCTTTTCTTTTCTTTCCTTTTCTTATATTGTTCTTCTTTATATGTATATTTAATACAGGGTCTAGAGAATCTCATTGAACAAATAGGACTTGTGTTCTTTCTGTTTTCAACCTCCCAAGCGCTGGGATTACAGGCAAGTGTCACTATACCCAGTCTCAGTTGCGCTCTCAGCGTGCCTCTGGGGCAAAACTAGCATGGCTCGCCAGGGATTAAAGCAAGATAATCCACTGCACTATCTGGCGGGCCAATTGTTCCCACGTATTGTATGCTGACTATCCTTCCATTTTCAGAAGCTCAGGATTTTCACAAAGTGAGAATCTTGACTCCCTCCTGAGTCATTTAATTAAGTTTGTAAACTTCTCAACTGTCAAGTTGATAAAATGTATCAAACATTACTAACAACATCACAATATGCATAAAATGGAGTGCACACTTTATAGGCTCAACTGAAATTAACGTAAGGGTCTACTACACATATTGGACTCATAGTTATTCTCCTGTTTCAGCCCCCCAAGTGCTGGGATTACTGGTACAGACCACCACACCAGTGTCAATCACCATCTCAGTGTGCCCTGGGGGTGGGGCCGGCTCAGGACACTAGGGGTTTAACTCCAGCCACTGTGCTCTGCATAAGCAGGCGCTTCAGTCTGCTGAGCCATCGCGCTGGCCCCAATGTATTAAAATCTTTCTGTGTCATAAAATTTAAAGTTTTTGATTATTTGATCAGATATTTTGCAACTGTAATAATTAATGAAATATTCAGAGTATAGCAAAATTCAGAGAAATATTCTTCCTATCTTCATCTCCATATTTAGCTCCTCTGTGCAAGAAGACAATCTTTGAAGCATATGTGAATATGCTCTGAAGAAATGATGGCAAAAATATAGTGATTTTTATTTAATAATACAGACTTTGCCAATGACAGCATCATTATCATGTTTATATAAATCCTCAAAAACCTTTTCCCCAAATATCTAAATGACCACTGCTACCAATTTAACAATAGATTATCCAGCCTTGAATTATAAAGTTGCTGAAAAAGCCTTAGTGGAAAGCAATTATAGCTCTATTACCTGGCCTAGTTTAAGACCGCAATACAAGCACTCATTAAGCACAGTCTCAAAGTTGCTATGAACTCAATGTGACTTGACAAACCTATATCTTCTAGTTCTGTCGCCACTTACATTTTCCTTCTTGGCATTACTGGAGACTACATGAAATCTTCCTGCATTCTTGGCCAGAGCTAACCCACTGAGATACATCCATGACTCTTTTATTTCAATTTGGAAAGAAACTCTTGTTGTATTATCCACACTGGGTCTTGAACTTGGAAGCCTCTTTCCTCAGCAGTCATTTTTTTTTTAGGATTACTGGTGTGTGGGACAGTGCCTGGTTTGAGGCTTCGCTTCCCTCATATCCTATGTGGTCTTAGTCATTTTCTAATTGTTGGAAAATAATACCAACAGCACAAACTCAAAGGAGGAGTGACTTTTGTCTGACAATTTTGGTCCATGTTGAATAAGATCAAAGACAAAAGTAACATGGTAGAAGAGGGAACCTGTGCAAAGGCGAGGGTAAGGGTGAGAGAGTGAGGCAGAGAGTCAGGCAGGGAGGGAGGCAGAGAGGGAGAGAGGGAGATAGATATATATCTGAGGACAGGAAAACATCCTATTCTTCAGGTTATTTACTTAATGAACTGCCTGTAACCACACTCCACTTCAGAATAGCACACTTAGCTATGAATTTAGCAGTGTGGTAGCAAAATCCAGTCATGAATATAGCACCCCAGTGTTCTAATCATCTAAACACGTGATACTTTGGAATGACATTATAGATCTAAACCTTAATACATGTTAAAGTTATTGAGCTTCAGAAAATGAAATATTAAATATATTTCTGCGTTTTTGCCAGTGTATCATCCAGTACCTACCATTTTATGTTACAGTAGCTGATGCTTGATAAATATCAACAAAATAAATGTAAAAAAATCTACGAATGAATGTATGACAAAATTTCACAAGCACTATAAGAAAGATAAAGCAAAATTCGAAAGTGGGTGGGACACAAATTATGGGAAAGACTTGTTATAAGCTTGAAAAAGTTTTTGACACAATGTTGTATAGTCTCTGATGCATTACCTAATAGCCAGCTCTTAACACATATCTGAAATGAATTATCCCTCTTGAGTATGGAAGGTCCACTGGAATATGGTTCCCAACAACCTAAAAAGACAGCTGGATAGGAAGACGGTATGAAGTTATTTTTCCTTAATAAGCTTGCCATGCAGCTCCAGCACAGTAGCTCAGCAGAGCAAGTGCCTGCCTTGGCAAGCATAGCAACTAGGGTTCAATCCCCAGTTTTGCATGCTGTACCAGCTTCACATCTAGGATACACCGAGTTGGCAACTGTGTCTGGACGTGGCTTTGCATGCCTGTAATTGCAGCACTTAGGAGGCTTAAAACAGCAGGATCACTACCAGTCTGAGCTGCATAGTGAGACCCTGTAACAAATAAATAAATGAAAAAAAAAAAAAGAAGAAGCTTGTCATGCTGATTTTCTTCATATGAAGTCAGCTGTTCTCATTGGTAGAAGAGCTCACATTCTCACTGTCACTAAGGATGGTTGTGGTTCTTTTGAGAGGAGCTCTGGTACTTTCCTTGAGTATTAATTATTGGCTCCAGTGAGATCCCTAAGCCTACTGGCACAGATGCTTCACCGCACTGGTGAAGATTTGTTTCTACCACACACTTTTGTATCTTTTAAGCGAATACCCTTCATACAGACATTCATGAGGTATGTTTGTGGGTGTTAGGCCTCTGGAGAGACTTATGGTATATATTGCTATGGAGTCTAATTATTTGACTGGACACATTTGGCACATTGCTGTGGGATCCACAGCCTCAGCTGGATTTTTTCAGTTTCTAGTATGTGCACATTGCATTCATCTGCATTTGACTTTATGGGTGAATAATACAAAATAATATTGTAAATTCTGTGTCCTATATTAAATCTATTTCCTTGCAAATAATGGCTTCAACAAGAGCTTTTTAATATCATGCTCTTATTTTCTTATTTCTTTTTAAAATTCTATTAATTTTAATAAGACATAACAATGAGACAGTTTCAAACCACATTAGTGGGACAATCATAATAATTAATAAAATGCATAATGTTGACTTCATAGTAGTTGCTCAGAGTACAAGATACAGACATGGTAACTTTTTTAAACACTACTAGTAAAATATTTCTTCTCATCAAACTAAGAGAAAGTAGTTGTGTGTATAGTCCAGTATTCCATAATAGTAGTGGGGTATCAGCAGAACTGTCAATGTTGGAATCTGTTGACTTGAGCCTTTACAGCTTGGCATATTAATATGGCATTACATTTTATACCTCAAGGTTAAACTTTTGTGCTGAATGGTTAAGTCCAAGATAAAGTGAGAACTATGCAATAAAATAATGTACCCTTTGTATCTGACAAAGCCAGTCAAATTCCCTGAGGATTTATCCTGAAACCATGCACAGTATTTTGTAGAACTGTTGTCAGTGTCAGCCACCTGGATGAGTTATGGCCACTGCTTGACCAATTTGCTCTCTGTGAAAGCCTGAGCTTTCAGGCTTTTATTTCCTTATTTCTAATTACAGTGTCATGGCTACAGATGTATACAGGAAAATAATATAACTGTAGTTCAGAAAGATTCATCTAGTAACCATGTATAGTATATATCAGAAAGCTAAGGGACAGGTCACAAAGGGCAGACAGTGGTTGACTGATTGTGTGAAAATGAGAACTTTAGAAGCCTGAATAAGTTGGCTCAGAAATTCTGCATCCTATGGTATAGAAGACTTACACCTAGGGTGGCTATCTGCATCCTGCAGTGTAAAGTACCCACTTTAGGGCAGCTTTCTTGGAAGGTATAAAAGGGAAATGAGGAAGTGCAGACTAGTTTCTGGTCTTCACAAGAGCTCTAGTCTCAAACTTCAGGTTGAATATCATCTCCTCACTTTTACTGCAGACCCTTCCACTTCTGCTTTACACCCTTCTGTGATCCAGCATAGACTCCAAAGCCTTCTTTTTACAAACCTGTAAACAAAGCCATTGCAGATTTATACAGAACACTGCAATGAGTTCCAGACCTTGGAATGAACCCTTCATCCTCCAAAGGGCAGACAGCCTCTGCTCATTTCCTGATCCAACTCTGTCTGATGGTCATAAGCTAATCTTATAGTTCCTCATACATTTGCATATCTTCTTTTTAAATGTTTCTCTAATAATACTCTGATACAGACAAATGTAGTAAGGAACTGAACCAAATGGTTATATCAGTTTGTTTTCTTTGCAAAGAGATTTCACTGATCATTTCTCCCACAGTAAACAAAGCCTCTGTAAAATAAGTAATGCTTTTTATTTAACTATAATGATGCTTGATGAAGCTACTAAATTTTGCTGTTTCAGTCATTTTTGCTACTGTATAATTCTATTTTTAGACAAAAGTATACGTAACATTTTTCATCTTAACTATATGTGTCACAGAAGTACACTACTACACTCTTCATAATCCCCAAAGATTAATAAACAATGATAAATCGTAAAGATTCTGCACCTGTTTGCCAAAATTTGAATATGTCATATTTCAGGAATTTGTCTCTTATCTCTACAATATTTTTCTTACAATTTTCCATACTATCTCTACACCATTATTCCAATTTTGTAAAATCTTTGTGAGATTCTTAACCTATAAGAACCACAAGGACTGGGGATACAGATCACTGGTGCTGTGCAAATGTCACAAGTGTGAAACCCTCATTTCAATGTCTAGCACTCAATAGAAAAAAACAAGCAAAATACAGGCCCCTTTAAAAGATTGTGTAAAGTATTTTCCTCTCCTCTTTAAAAAATATAGATATACTTCTTATGTTATAAAGTTGTCTTGCAGATTACATATATTTCCAAAGTTCTGGGCAGCGTTTTTTCACAGAGAAGAACATCAGTAAATTTTGCATACTAGCAGTGTTGATAATGATATTACAACTCTTAACATTGTTGCCAAAACAATTCATAGAGTTTCTATTTGTCAGAGATGATAATTAAAGAACTTTACCCTGTTGATCCAGTGTCTTGGGTCTCATAACTTAAGCTCCTGACATTTATTGACCTACAATCTAATTCTTAACAACCACTGTATTTTCTCTAGAGGAAGAATGCTAAGAGTACTGTTCGCTATTATTTTTATAAAGTTTAATTTGTAGAAGACATAAAATGAGTATGCTGTTTTTCATATGCTACTGGTTCTCTAATTTCCATCTGTTTACTTTGTCCTTTTGTAACATCAAAACTAATACTGGAGTTAAAAATCAAATTTCTAGGGATATTTTTTAACTATAGACAATTCTGTGGACTAACTCCATTGATGCATAAAGTGTATAAAATAGGTCAATTCAAATTACTGCTAATATTTATAGATGTGCTCTTTAATTAACAAGTTATTTTTCAGATTTTTAAAATGTAAATTTGTAATATTTCCTTTTTTAAAATATCATTTTATTTTTTATTCACTGTAATGAGAAAAAAATGAAAGAGTTCAGACTCTATATGCTGATATCTGTGAACTAAACAACTACACTGAGGATACCAATGTGTAATATTAAAATCATGCTTGAAATTGTATGTTTTCTAATAAGACAATGTCATGGTTTATTGCATAAAGTTACCATTTGGGAAAATAGCATGTAAAGAGGATATATTTGTTTGGCATGCAAACAAATATAGTGTAAAACTTAGCAGAGATCAGCATTGTATGAAAATGAGACCTTAGCCGCGCATGGTGGCTCACGCCTGTAATCCCAGCACTCGGGAGGCTGAGGCAGGAGGATTGGTGCGAGTTCGAGACCAGCCTGGGCCACAAAAGTGAGCTCAAGGTCAGCCTCAACTGCATAGCGAGACCCTGTCTCAAAAAGACAAAAAAGAAAAAAAAAAAGAAAATGAGAGCTTAGTGGTGATCTGCGTAAGATGGACAATGGAGTTTCTACTTTTTGTCTGCCCCAGAAAAAAAATAACAAAAAAAATAAACACTTGATGAAAAGAGTAGGGATGCTAAAGAGTATGGAAAGAGTAGAAATCTTCTAGTGCACAGAAGTCCAGGATGGCTAGTTACCAATGGAAGGAAAATATCTTGATGTTACAACCTCTTTTGCATGTTGAGGTAAAGTCAGAATAAAGGAATATTAATTTTCTAGGGGATAAAAGGAAGGCAAGAGGTTCAGGACCCTATGTCATCACCATAGATGCCTGTAGATCTTGTACATAGTGATTTTGTAATACTGCAGATACTGTGCATAGCTGAAGAACCTGCATGAAATCCATACAGCTATACTCGCTTCATCCTCCAAGAATGCGTTAGCATGATATCCAATCCCCAGAGGACCAATTAGCTATGGCATGTGCAACCTTAGACCTCAATCCACTTCTGATACATGTTGTACACTGAGAGCAAAGGAGCCATTTTATCCTTTTATCCTTGAGGCCTTGTAGCCACTGTAGCACTTCTACTGGGGGATGCACTATCACCAAGGAGAGTTGCTATATTCTGACCACTGTGACAAAGCTGCCACTGTGGTGGAGCCATTTCATGCCATCATTCCAACTACTGCTACATACTACTACATGAGGACTGACCTATCTCTGCATTCTAACTTGCAGAGGAAATAAAAGTTTGCACAGTTGTTCAACTATACTTCTGATATCTTAATTTCCTCAGCAATCTGCATCCCAGAGGAATGGAGTCTTTGATTACCAACATAATAGTACTTTCCCAGTCTGAGCTGGTATGATACTGTATGACTCAAGAAAATAGATCAGTGTTTGGCCTATGCCATACTTTCTTTCAAAAATAAATAAAAAGCCAGGATACCACATTATACTGGAAATACATTAAGTACCAGATCTCAAGCTCTATGGCACCCCACCTTACTGAAGTGTGAGCTCATGGCTATATTGTTCCCCATCCACATGGTCCAGATCACAGCTGTGTTGTGACACTCCTAGATCCTTGCTTCTAGAGCACCTATGTGTTTAGATCCTGAGTGATTAATTTGTTCCATGACCTAAACTGCCACCTCTGATAATACATGAGTTTCATTGTGTCATCTTAGTTCTGGAAAGAGAATTGCAGCGGATCCTAGTCCCTCTTCTTTCCTATAACTTGTTGGAGCTGTGTATACCCTGGATTAAAGTAAGCTACAACACTGTTCCTGGGACCTGAGAGGCTGAAGTCTCACTCACCAGCCAAGACTGGCTTTATGTGTGATTCATATCCGCTAGATACAGAAAGTAAATCCACATTCCTAGTCCCAGGTACTATCATAGTTCAAAAATCTATACAGAGTTTAGGATCCTAAATCGACAGGTACTCTGCCAACCTGCAGATGGGCTCTATTTTTGCTATAGCTTCTTGTTAGCAATTTAAGTTGAAACAATTAAAAGAATACCCTCAGCTAAGAATTCACATTGTTGGGAAAACAAGAATGCAGAGATTCTAAAAGCTTTCCCCACGAAGGGAAACAGTTTCTGCCTGTAATCCCAGCACTCGGGAGGCTGAGGCAGGAGGATCGGTGCGAGTTCGAGACCAGC